>JASDQU010818457.1:19454-35575 GCA_032191745.1 Picea mariana | reverse complement strand
TTCAGCAAAGGTCAATAGGACAAGCGGACAAACGGAGGGTTAGCATCAGACCCAGGTATTTAAAATTATGTATTTGTTTTTATTCTGTTATAAAATTTTAATATTCGTTGTTAAATTTACATGCGTATGTGCTAAAATAGAAAGGAATTATTGAATTTTCATAAATCTAGTAGAATTTATTGTTTTGTTTGTAGAATTACTGGATGTTAAATTAATATGGCCACTACAGGCGGACACTTCATCATTTTCCAAGGTTGTTTATTCACAATGATTAGATATAGAACTCTTTTAAGAAAAATTTAGTTTGCCCGGCGTTTCTTATGTTACATGTAAGCATGAGTCAGGAACAGAGTTTGCTACACCGTATTGATTAAGTTCAACTAATGCC
The DNA here is from genome assembly GCA_032191745.1 of Picea mariana. NCBI lineage: Eukaryota > Viridiplantae > Streptophyta > Pinopsida > Pinales > Pinaceae > Picea > Picea mariana. Next base: position 35,187 of record JASDQU010818457.1, on the reverse strand, counting down.
TTATGGAACACAACTTTATTGCATCAAAATACTGCAAAAGAAAAACAGAAATAAAGTACTTCGCAATCAGCCTACCTAACACCTACAATACAAAATAATCATGAAAACACACGAATTTTTTTTTTTTAACAAAAATATTGTTTTAGGGCTTGGCCATTCACCTGAAGGGCATCAATTTTCCCCCTCATTTTTGCAACTGATATGTGACTGCCCAAAGTTTCTCGGCCACCTAAAAAGTTCTGAACCACAGATTCTAAAACTTTGAATGTTTTCCCTTCGGTTCATTCGCTCTATCCCATTTCAGGACTAAGTCTCCTACTTCAAAATTCTTCTCTTTGGCCATATGCTTGTCAAACCACCTTTTAACTATATGTTGATGAGCGACGAACTTTGATTTTTCTTTCTCCCTTTCTTCTTCCAGCATGACGAGGGTATCAATTCTTTGTTGAATAACTCATGAGGGTTGTCCTCTAGATACATGAGCAAGTTGAAGAGATGGAAGGTATAGTCCGTTCAGGAGGATGGCTTCTTGTCCATATACCAGAAAGTATGGGGAGTTACCTATAGCTTCCTTGGGTGTTACTCGATCAGCCCATAAGGCGTTATGAAGCGAACTATGTCAATTCCTCTGATTTTCTGGAACTATATTCTTTAAGATCCTCACTAGGTTCTTATTGGTTGATTATGCCACCCCATTCCCCTGTGGATAGTAGTTTGCAGAGTATCTGATTATGATTTCGTTATCTAGAGAAAACTCTATTAGAAGGGTGGAATAAAAGTAAGTGGAATTATCAAAAACAATAATGGAAGGCATACCTAACCTTGTGATCAGTTGTTTTTCTATGAATTGGATTACCACCTTTTCATTCACGTGAGTCAAAGGGATGGCCTCTGCCCATTTTGTGAAATAGTTTGGTGTGGTCAGTATGTATCTATGTTGTTTTGAAGAACTCGGGGTAATATCTCCTATGACATCTAACCCTCATTGCTCAAATGGTATGGATATGGCCACTAGTTGGAGTGGGACGGTTGCTCTCTTTTCCCTCCCCGCGCTTATTTGACAAGTTTTACAGTTTCTAGCATATGTATGAGCATCCCTAAACAAAGTAGGCTAGTAATAGTCAGCTCTCAGTATCTTGTGAGCGGTGGTATTCCCTACAACGTGTCCACCTATAGGACCATCATGAAGATCCTTCAGAACCTTATCTGTGTCTTCATGTTCGAGACATCTCAAAAGTACCCCATCATAATTTACACGGAAGAGCACCGAATTTATGAGGTGATATTGTGTCAATTTTAGTCTAAGATCTCTCATTTCCTTAGGGTTTAGGTTTTACAGGAAAGTCTCGCGATGTAGAATATAAGTTAGTTTTCCATACCAAGATTCCTTCCCTAGGGGAACATATAAATCTTCACTACACCATAACACCAATTCATTCTCCCACCCGAAGTCTTCATTTACTTGATCTTGGGCTTCAGCGGCCAGTTTACACAACCCATGTCCCTTGACCAGTTTGGCAGGTTCTATATCTAAATCAAATTCTTGAACAATTGCCATCCAATTTCCTCTTCTTTCCCCCATATCATGTTGAGTGAATAGGGATCAAACTGCGAGATGAGGCACAATGACTTTGGTGTGATTTTTTAGGATGTAAGATCTGAAATGTTTCATTGCTTTATATATTGCATAAGCTTGTTTTTCTATAGCAGGGTAATCAAGTTCAGCCCCTTGGAGATTAGTTCTCATAAATGAGATCGGGGCCTCATTGTTGTCATCATCCTTTTGAGTCAATACTGCAGCTAAATATTGATCAAAGGAAAAATTATAGAGGGAAAAAATCTTTGCTAAAGTCGGGACTTTGCAACACTGGAGCTTGAGATATTGCAGTCTTGATATTGCTAAAAGCACTTTTTCGTTCGTCGTCCCACTTAAATTCAACATGTTTGCAGATCATTTTTTTTAAGGGTTTGATAGTTTCAGCGAAATCGGGGGTGAACTTCCTCACAAAATTGATTTTCCCAAAGAAGGATTGCATAGACTTTTTGTTTTGAGTTAAGGGAAGCTGAGCTATTGCCTTAAATTGCTATGGGTCTATGTGAATTCCTGCTTAAGATATAATATGACCTAGTGATTTCCCTTCCTCGACACCAAAGATAGTTTTCTTAGGGTTTAAAGATATATCATATTTTCTACACCTTTCGAAAATCTAAGTTAGCTGTTGGATGTGATCTTCTGTTTTCTTTGAACACACAGTCACATCGTCCAAATAGACTACTACACACTTGTTGATCAATCCCCAAAAATCTACGTCCATGGCCCTTTGGAAGGTTTCCCCTGCATTAAATAACCCAAAGGGAATGTGTTTATAAGCAAAGGTTCCCCACTTGGTTTGGAAGGTAGTTTTGAAATGATTTTCCTCTGAAACTAGAACCTGGTTGTAACCTGAAAACTCCTCTAACGGGGAGAAAATTTTAGAACCAGACATGGTGTGCAAGAGCTGTTCCATTGGTGGTACTAGGTAGTTATCATTTTTTGATGCTTTGTTGAGGTTTCTGAAATCCACACACATGCGTATTTCCCCAGAATTTTTCCTGATAGGAACCAAATTTTCTTCCCAAGCAGAGTGTCTAGCCTAAAAGATAATTTTAGCATCTAATAATTCTATTAAATCTTGACACAGGAGGGGTTCCAGAGATGGGTGGTACTTCCGGAGCTTCTGTTGGAAGGTTTTTACTCCAAATTTTAACAGGATTGTGTGTTGAATAATACAAGTGTCATAAGTTTTCAGATCTCGGTAGGACCATGCAAAAACATCTTGATATTCTCTGAAAAGTTTGAGATAGGTTTTCCTTTCTTCTTTAGACATTATCTTGCCTAGATTTATATTTTTAGGGTTTTTCGGGGTTCATAGGTTTATAGTCTCGTACAAGTGACACGATCTCCCTTTATTTGTGTTTGTTGACCCTTTAAATCTTTCTCTTAAGTCAAAGAGGTTCTCCAAATTGGTTACCCCTTTCGGTATCGTTTGAAACTTGGGTATGTTACTAGAGTGATTTGTTTCACATCTTTGTTCATGGGGATCAGCTTCTACTAATTTCTCTTGGAATACTTCATCATCAATAGCCAGGTCTTTAAAAAAATTATGATTGGTTAGGAATTTTATAATATACTCATCTCCTTCAAAGACCTTCCAATTAGAAATATTGTTGGGCACTGATGGTTTATAGAGAAGTTCCACAGTGAACCTGTAGGCTTCATAGTCTTCTAAAGGAGATAGCCTCGAGGCAGAAGTGGGTAGGGAATTAGCAAGAGCATTCTTTGTTATGGGGATCATTGTAACATTGAAGGCCTCAAAATGTTCTATTAGCCTGTGCACTTCTTTTTAATAATTCCTCAGGTGGGGAGAGTTGCAATGTATAGTATTCTTTACTTGCCTAACGATGATTTCAGAGTCCTTGAAAACTTTGGTTCTTTAACATTTAAGTCTATGGATTTCTTTAGTCCTTGCACTAAATCTTCATACCCGGTAGTATTATTAGTGCATTCAAATTATATTATGTGGGATAGGAAACTTTGCTTCCCCTTTGGGTCAATGAGGATAAATCTCACTCCCGACCCTTCTTGTGATTTAGACCCATCAAAGTACAGGTTCCAAACTAGTGAGCAGAAATGATCAGCTTCTCCATGCCTATTAACTTCCTCCTTTCCACCTACTTTGTCTATGATTTCCAACAGATGTTCTTGACAGAAGAGGGTTTCTTCTGCCGCCACCAGTATATTTACTTGAAAATTCATTTCGGAGTTTTGAGTAAGAGGCACATCAGATGAGAGAGGGGAGAAATTGCCAAAATCATAAATGCAGGAGTAGGTGCCTAGCACGATGAAATATGACAACGAGGGTTCGTTGAAGGCTTTTAAATCGGTGACAGTATGTTTGAGATACCTTTCCCTATCGATCCTAATCATTTTTTTGTGTCCCTTTAATGGAAACCAGAGGTGAGCCCAGTCCGTGCTAAAGTATCCATTAAAGTTTTTTGACCAATCTCGACTAAGTAGTAGTCCATAAGATTTTGGTATATCCACTACAATGATGTCAATCATTTGAAAAAAAATTGGGTGTGTAGCCATTCTGATCATGATATCCTTTAGTTCTCTAATAACTTTTACCTGAGTTTTGTCTAGTTGTATAACGTGTTTATCACTTTTGAGCGGGATTGCGTTTAATTTCTTGTATATAGATAATGGCATGACATTAGAGGATGCCCCTGAGTCAACTACACAATTATGGAGGTTTTTGTTGAAGACTTCAAACGTTAAAAGGAAAGGTGGGACGAAAGGCTTTCCCTTTTTATCTACAGAGTAAGCGTTCATATTTGGTTTATTTTTTAGATCTGTGGGAGTTGGATTTCCCCCTTGATCAGTTCTTGTTATAGGGGTTTCTACTGACTTCAAGGCTTGTAATAGAAATTCCTTTTGCTGGGGAATTCTACACATGTCCATGACCAACACATTTTCCTTCAATCTTTTTAAATCTTCTACTATATTGTAGTCTAGCTTGGGTGATTCTCGTGTATGGATGTTTATAGGATTTCTTTTGGAGACAAAAGGTGATTTCAAGTGATCAGATGTTTGTCTTCCTCTCAAAGTTTGGGCAATGTTAAGGTCATTTGAGACCAGTTGACCCCTACTTCACGTTTGCACAGCCAAAATCTCGGTGGGTGATTCTTGAACCTCAAATATATCATTGGAAGGCATTGTCAAGTCAGGATCCCACAAAAACATGGTTGTTTCTTCCAATGGGTCAACTTCTTCCGGATTGGAAATATTCACCACTGAGTCGCTTGATTGTTCATTAAGGGAAACTTCTTCTAGGAACAGATTGGTCATCAAATTCATGGCATGCACCCATTGTGGAAAGTCTCTTTCAGAATGTTTCTCTTGATGATAGGTACAAAAAGAGTTGGATTCTACATTGCCCAGGTCGATGTTGAAGTTGGCTAGGGGAGGTTCAATTGCTTTGAACGGTGGGTTTCTCTTAAAAAAGGGTTTATAAGGCCTTTGGTCTTGGTTTCCTTCCCCTGCACTTCTTTTCATGACTACGATTTCATTTGACAACTTCTTTATCATTCATTGTAGATATTCTATGTATCCACTTCCCTTTTTAAGACCTTTTTCGGTTTGTTTCCCTGGGGGTCTAGTCAACAAGAGTCCTCTCCTAGGTGGAGATTGAGATTCCTTCTTAAATAGTGAGACCTAGCCCTCTTTACATCCCTTCATTTGGAATTCAATTGTTTTGGTTTCCTCAAAATTTTCAGCTAGGGTATGCTTGGCATCCCTCTTTACAAACATGGAAATAGAAGCAGGGAGATCATTAGCATATACCTCAATTTGCAACTACTGAGTGGGTTTATCTTTGGGTTGAAATTTGTTCAGGATGGTGGTAAATCGTTGATTGAAGTCTTTCACATTTTCTTTTGAACTCATGGTGGTGGAAAATAGTTCAACCATTAATGATCCTGTAGTGGTTCATTCTGCAAATTTGTCTAAAAAATCTTTTTGAAACTTCATCCAACTAGTTATGGACCCTACAGGCAAGTTAAAATACCACGTGGAGGGTAAATTCTCAATGGTATAGGGAAAAATCTTGCATACTGTGTCTTCATGTTGAACATTCATCGGTATAATAGCTAGTATGAACTTCTTAATATGGTCTTCAAGCAATCCGGAGGTTTCATGGTCAAACTTGGGGAGTAACTTTTATGGATGTCGAGGGAGGTTATGCACCCGTCTGGGGATTTCCAGAGCATCTCTGACAACCAAGTTTGATTATTTTGAGGTGGGTTTTCCCTTTCTTCATTATGACCATTTTTATCCTCCATGTCGTCTGACTCTGACGCTGAGCGATCCGAGTTAAACCCTTCCTCGTCAAATTCAATATCGTCAAGCTCAGAGTAGTTACCATATTGTGTTTTGAGGTTCAGATTAATGGGATGTTCAATCCCGGTGATGGAAAAATCTATCAGGTCTTCTGCTATGTGAACAAAAACCTGGTCAAGGGTTTTGACCACTGGTCTGCTTGCTTCTTTTCTACAAGGAAGCAACGGAGCTAAGCATAATGATCCAATTTATCGAGTGTAACCTCTTGTGATTCTTGTGAACTGGTTCAATTCCTCGTGGGGAAGAGCATAATGTATTTCAGGGAATAGTTGTTCTTCCTCTTGCTGGGGTGAGTTACTCATTTCAGGAGTATTTAGTGTATGTGGGTTGTCTCAAGAATGACTAGCCATGCATGTGGGATGTTTTGAATCTATAGGTTGTGTGAAATATTATTAGCCATTCATTCAACAGGCCCTCCTTCTAGTGTCAATTTTGTTGAGGGGTCCTAAATCCCTTTAACTCAATAGCAAGAACCAAACCCGCCACAAAGTCCCAATTAGACTTTGTAGCGTTTGATGGTGTAATGGTTATACAGATCTTTCGATCCAGCCAATTTATTGATGGGCTTTATGTAGTGATTGAAAAGATATCTTCTTATGAAAGTTCCTCCTTCGGTTTAAACATTCTCTTTTTGTCTTTTCTTTTATTAGATAAGTATGATTAAAAGATGTGTTCTGGTATAAACCAGTTGGTAAAAGGGGGGATCTTAACTACTTAATAAGGTTGACCTTGGGATAGCCCTTGTGCTCAAGCATGTAGACAAAGATATTCACACATGTGACAAGCCTAGTAATAATACATTAACTTTTTGGGATTTCAATTATTAACTGAGATACAATTATCGAAAGAAAATATACATGCAATAAAATGATGGCAACAAAAATAATTTCCTTAGCTCTAGCATTAATCACACATTAACACAACAATTTGCTTTCATCATTAGAGAAAAGAACTACAAAAAATATTGAAACAACTAACTTATCAATAGATTCAGAAACTCTTACTGGTTACAGCATCCATTAATGAAATAAAGTTGGAAGTAATTCCTCCTCAAATCCAATCATACAACACCTTTGATGAAAAACGGAAGTTTGTCTCTGGTCCTACACAGGACTTCTCAATTAAGGTAGTTCAAAAATAGTTCTTTACAATTCAAAAAATGAGGGTCTTAGCCAAAACCATTGACCTTTGCTAAAAGGTCAATCCTCTTATTTATAATGAATCATTAACTAAAAATAACTATTACGAGTGCAAGCTAAGTAAAACAAAATATCGCCACATGTCACTTTCATCTCTTTGTCTTCTAAGAATCATCAAATAGTTTTACTGAAGTGGATGACTCTTCTCATACTCTAACCATTTGACAAAGATTTCCTCACATTTGTTGGCATACGGGAACCTGTGTTAGTCCATCGAGGATGAAAGGATTTCTTTCACTTCTACTGCTTGTGATTTGTGCTTGATTATTTTAACATTTAACCACTGCAAAACTGCTCATGCTTTAATCGTACGCTCCATGAACTGTTGTACTTGACCTGGCACCATGCTTGCCACCTTTGTTATCTTTGTTGTCCATGTCGAGTCTTCTTCTACATGTTGCTTGACTATGTCATGTAGGTCAACAAAGTCCTCGGGTGAGCCAAATTCTAGGAGCCTGATGTCTTTCATCTCCCGATTAATCCAGCTCTTTTCACAATTGAACCATTTCTCTTGAATCTCTTGTTGACGTTCCTAGGCCATTTTCACCCAGTATTTGACCACTTTCCTAATATGATCTATGTTGTTGTCCCTCAGCACCCGAATGTCATGCTCTTCGGTGTCTCGACCCTTTTGAACTGCGTTGATGTAATCGATCATTTCTACTACTTGGTGAGCCTTATCATACCACCTTTCCACGTCATTGAAGTGTGTCTTCTTGGAAATCAGCTATACCTGCAACGAAAAGGTGTCGTTAATTCATGAATTTGTCATAAGCATCTTGAAACTCACTTCTCAAAAACATCGTGGCCTATGTGGAGTCCTGATAGTATTTTTCCAAATGGCGCAGACGCTCAAACTCCTTAAGTGCAGCCTCCAGCTCCTTTTCATCTCTTATTGATCTATTAAATGTGACATTTGTGATAGCCATCCCTACGCCGATGAGCTCAGACATCTTGGTGTGTTCTATGTTGAGCAGCTTCTCCTCTGTAGTGATGAGCATCGAGTTGTCGAACGTGAGCCTCCTCTTTTTAGTGGTCCTCTTCATGATGGCCTTTCTCTTCCTATCATAGGATATTGCTTGTATGTCGACGACCTCATCAACAAGTTTGGGGATTTGTTGTTCTCCCCAAGATAGAGTATTTCCCAGGATCTCGATCGTATGTATTTGTTCCAGGATTGGTTCATATACTTCTTCTATATGTTTCGATGGCTTGACCTCCATTTGTTGTGCATCAGCTGGTGAGGCATTGGCCGAAATTGAAGAGTCAGGGATAGGTATGGTACTTACTTGCTAATCAATTGTTGGTGTGTCAATTTCTTGCTGTGGAACTTCCTCTTTTTGACCTCCCCATATCAACTCATCCCTCGATTTGTACATTGGGGTTCCCATAAATTCGAGTAGCTTAGTGTCTAAGGAACTTTCAACCTCATGCTCGCTATGAGGAAGCAACTAAATTGGAGCATCGGGACCTAGGGTAGATGCTCTCTCGGGTTCTTTTTCCTTTATAATCTGCACTGGAGTCACCAAGGACACCTTTCATCTCTCTTCATCATCATAGATGGTTATTAATTCAAACAAGGGGTTTGGTACACTTGTCCTAAATGGTTTCCTTCCTATCTCAGGCTGGGTTGAAATCCTCCCTGGTGATCTGATCTGTGGTGGTGGAACTTCATGGCTTTTTGGCCCGATGATTTCTTCAAGTTGTATTGGCTTTAGGCCACTTAGCTCTCCTCTGCTTTCGATTGGGTCATCAGCAGGAATCCTCGACATCTCTGCCAGATAAGGGTCATTTTGCAACTGATCAATGATTCTTTGTGCCCCTTATAGCAAGATCAATCATCTTCTTTGTGCCTTTGTAGTCTTTACCTCTCTAATTTCTTCCCTATCTCTGAGGGCCTCTTGAGACAACTACTCTATTGTCTCCAACTATTCATCCATACTCATGGCCTTGAACCTGATCATATTTGGGTTTGCCATCCTCTGTACTACCTCCTCCCAGTCCTGAGTGCACTCTATGAAAATTTCATCCTCAAATTTATCATGTGTGTATGGCCAACAGGATGATACCTGCGAAGCATGTTGGAGGAATAGGTCTTTAGGGTCTTGCTTGCGAAATTGGCTTGTATGGAACCTAAATTCAATTTGTCTCATCCCTTCTTGTTTGGATTGAGCAGTTTCCTTTACCAAATAAAACCCTACATGGAAAACGTAGGGTATGAAAGCTCACTTTGTGTCCTTGACTAGTGTGGCATTATAGGCCTGCAGGATAGTCTAATAGCAGATTTATCCCACAATGAGTTGGTCTGGGACATGAACGGGTAGTATATGTGGAATTTTGGTGGCCTCAAACACCCTGATATAGGTTGAGCATTCATATAAATACCAGTGGCCTACCTTCGCTACCATTTTCTTGGTTGTTGTGGATAATCTTGGGCATTCCTTTTTAAATATAATAAAATGAATACGAGTGATGAATTCATCGCAAATGAGTGTGCAGGATTTTTTATACATGTTCTCCCATAGTATGTTGAAATAAATGTGGACTGGGAGCTCCGCAACATAACATCTTAAATTCATGTCGGCGAAGGCATTTCTCGCACAGATGACATCGAGCAGGTACGAGGCCATGTGGAAAGCATGTGCTTCCCCTTCTTTCAACGTCTGAGCCTATTGTACACAGATTCTCAATTGTTTGGAAATTATCTCTCTCTAGTTGAAGCTTCTTCTGGAGATCGCCACTATGNTCCTTCTCTCCATACAGTCAAAAAATGAGAGCCATCAAATAGATGTATGGCTCCCTCAAGTTAATTTTCCCATACCATCCATTTTTCCAGTTAGTAAACTTCTTGTCCTCCTTCCACCATGAGGCCATCAATCGGCCAGTGTCATGGAATTCATAGAACTTCACCACGAAGTCTGTGTTTAGTCGCTCCTCTAGGCCTTTGAGCTTGTAGTATTTCTGGACTTCTGTCGGGAGGAAAAATCTGACACACTCTCCATTCTCATCATTGATTAAACATTTATGCATGTATGTAAGGTCAATAAGACACTTCAGAACCTCTATGCAAGGGAAAATTGGGGTTCTTTTGGATACCATGTGAAAATATGACCATCGAATGTTTGGGAACACCTGGTCATCGAGCGCCCTTACATCTGGGTCATTGTGTGGGACACACTCCAGGTACTCCTCCTGGATGATTCTGTTGAAAAGGTCCCCCCACTATGGGAGCATTGCTTTGGATCCAATGCTTGCTTCTATGTCACCGAAGACTGGAGGTTGGACAAAGGATTTCTTTGTTGAGGTTTTTATGACCGTCTCTGCCCTGGGAGTGTACTTGAACTGCCTCGATGTACCAGGAGAAGAAAATTCACCTATTTCATCTTCCTTTAGCTTAGGTGCTCTCGGAAAGCATCTAGTGGTTGGATTTCTTGGCGGAATTTTACCTGCAACTAGAACATAGTTAGAGACCATGTAAGAAACTAGATGCATATATAAATCACGAGCGTTGAATTGAAAAACTTGAATGTATACCTATGCAACTTGTTTAACCTGGTTTCAATAATCTGAGGATTAGCACAGTCTCGAGACGATTTCTTTGCTTCTTCAGATTCTCTGGAATTCAAACTTGTGCACAGAATGAAATCGTTCAAAATCATTCTAGATATTTAAACAGGGATGAAATTACCTTGTTGCATCAGCCATTCAATTAGGGTTATGAGTGTAGTTCTATTAAATATGTAGCCATATCTTCAAAGATGTTTAAAAATTAAATTCGACCGTGGGTTGATGGCGCGGGCGCGAGTTGTAATTTGATCTATCGACGATTTCAAATTGTTGTTGTTCAATTGGTGCACGAGGTAGAAACAAATGCGAGATGAAGCATTAAATGGTCCATTAAATGTCATAATATGATCGTATCTTATGCCAAAAAAATCTCATCATTTCGTTAGTCCATTTGGTGAGTCGGGGGTCGGGATTTTGCTTCGAACACTTTTCATTGATATCTTCTTGTGAAATCTTTAACATCGATCGATCTTTCCATACAAAGTTGACATGGAAAAGTTGACTAGGAGGTGTGACTAGGACACAGGGAACCTTAATATGACTCGGGACGAAACCAGGTCGTGTCACACCCAGACGCGACAAAGACATGTGGCACTCGAGACCGGCGTCTTCATTTACTCGTGTTAATCAGAAACAGGACTTTCCTTAAGATACATGTTCTAAAACATGATCCTATCTTGTCAATGCTGAAAAGTATCATGGATCAGCAATCGACGATAAACCTACCCAAGTGCACCCAGTTCGACTCTCTCGAAAATGTCCTGATGCCAAAAGTGTATCGGGGGATAGGGATCGACGGTTTCTTTAACGCAGAAAAAATCGATTGTTTTAATATTTTCTAGATTTTCCCTGACCCCGAGCAAGCGCATCGATCATCGGCTATTGATGATTTCTTTATGGCTTTTGTCGATGTCTATCCCTCCTATATTTTGTCGACGTCGATGGGGATTGGCTATCTCTTGAAACTTCATGGTGAATAACTCACTCAAATCAACTTTTCCTTCTGTCGATGTCGATGGGGCATCGGTGATTAGAAATTAGTGTAATTGTGTGGCCACTTTACCTGCTTGAAATTTATCGACGCCAAACATAAGTGCGTTAGGTGCAATGTTAGTTGTATATTCTTAGTTCGGATGTCAAGTTATTTTAGACTTGAGGATTCATTTAACAAGTTCAAACAAACCTAACTTGATTGATAAGAGTCATGAAAACAAAATCAAAATAAACCATCCCCCAAAGTGAAACCAAATTAGACAGTAAAAGAAAACAAGTGGTACCCAAAAAGTGATAAAATTTCATAAGGCTTTTAGGGTGTGTTGAGCACTCAACATACAGCTCAGGAGCTCTTCTTCTAACAAATATATTTGATTTTTATCATGTTGCAAAATCTGGCACTTAGCTTGTAGCTTCTTCAACTCTCCCAATTCCTTCTTCATTTCTTCCCATTTAAATTTATGAGATGTCAAAAATTTAGCGTGTTTCTCCATGAGGTCTTGTATTGCATTTTTGTGGGATGGAAGAGGAATCATTCCTTCTCCAAACATGGTAACTTGTTGCTTCAATTTATCAATCTCTTCCAGCAAAAGATAGTATTATCTTTTGTGTCCCAATGGTCAACTTCATGTTCATCCTCATCACTGATTTCCAGAGGAATTAGAGCTTATGTCACTGGTTCTTGTGTAACGGTGACTTTATCTAGTTGTGGTAATTCCTCTTCCTTAGCCATTGGTTCTTGTGTAACAGTGGCTTCCTTTTTTGCTTCATCAGGTTGTTGATTTAAATTAGGTATCATTGGTTCTTGCGTAAAAGTGGTACTCTCATGTTGGGTTGGTTCGCAGTCTTAGCCATCACTAGTTCTTGTGTTACAATGAAAACTTCATGTATATGCTTATTAAATTGTGTATTTAAAACAGGTACCACTAGTTCTTGTGTTACAGTGGCATTCTCAAGTGTTTCAGCAGTATGTTTTTCTTCTTCCTTAACCACTGGTTCTTGTGTGGCAATGGCTTTCTTTCTTTGTGTTTCCTCATCCAACTCTTCATGTCTTTTGATTAGTACCAAAGTTGAGGGATCAATAAGGGTCACCTCACACCCAACCAAACTATAAATATCCCCACACTTGGGACACAAATATTCCTTAAATGTTTTTTGTGTTTCAGCCTCCTCTGATGCCATAGTCTATCCTCCAAAATGATGGGTTGCTTGCACTAATAAATCCATATCATGAGGCATAGGCCTTTGGGATCCCTTTTCTTATTTTATCATTTCGAATTACCTCGTAAGCCTCTAAACTTATCTTTTTTTCAATTGATCATTCTCAAAGAATGGGGCATGAATATGACTTTTACCTCTTTCAACAACAGGTTATTGTGTTTCAGCAGCTCTTTGATTTGGAATCAAGTTTTCAACTGGTTCTTTTGTTACATTGATAGCTTCCTATTGTTGTTCATCACCCGTTTTTTCTTGTGTAACAGTGGGTGAAAGAGTATGAAGCACAACAATCTCAATTTATGTCATTTTCAGTTTAGTTGATTTTGTTGTGACAGCAACCCTGGTTCTTCTCCTTGTACTTGGGAAAGTTGATGGAAATGTTGGCAAAGGCCTCTTCCTCCTTAATAGCTTTGGAATTGTTTGGGGAGGTGTCTCTGATATAATTTCAACTTCATAATTAGGGGAAACATGGGAAGAATCATCATGCAAAGCAGAGAATTCTTCCTGCAACTCAATTACATTCTTGCTTGGAATCACTGTTTCAACCTCCTGAATCTGTTCTGGTGGAGTTTCTACCCTTTCAGGTGACGGTGAGCTCTCCACACTTAATTCCTTAATTGTATCTCCAGAAGGCATATATGTATCTGATCCTTCCCTCATTTATGCCATGGGTTCTTCCACACTCACGTTTTTTTGTATCCCCTCCTTCGTGTTTTGATGGTTCATTTTCCTCTATCAACTGCTCACTTTCCTCTGCTATAATGGTAGGGGATTTTTCAAGGTTTTGGTGTAGAGATTACTCCATCTACACTACAGTACCTTCCATATGTACATCTTCTCCAATCACAACTCCAGGGATATCCCTCATTTCTACACCACCACTTCCCTGTCCTAGTTCGCCAGCAACATTATCTTGTCCCAACTTTTCATTAATTCCTTATCTTTCCTCTCTTTCCATCTATGAAATAATTTTGTCACTACTTCCTACCTCCTCTTCTTATTCATTTCCATAATTTTCATCAACTTCTACTGCTCCCCTAGAAATGAATTGAGCCCATATCTGGTTTTTTCATTCCAAGGCTCTCAGCATTAATAATTTTATCAGGCAGTGGTGTGTGACAGAACCTTGGGGAAAACGGGATTGTCTTACATAATGTGTCATATTATGAAAATATTCTAACATATAATAAGGCATATTTATCAATGAGCCGTGACGAAGGTGTGACAGCGGAACAAAATCATTTGTGTAAACAAACTTGTACCTACCTTCACATTTAATATGTTTCTTCAATAAAACAACAGCATGGTCCCAAGGTTGAGGTAAAGACTCTATTGCTATGCCACATCCTCTAGGTTGCACTTTCTCTCCTTCCTCCAATAAATTGGCCTTTTCATTAGGAAAGGATTTCTTTCGTCCAAACCATTTTCTGTCAGTCCTGGGAAGCCCTGTAATAGAGGATATAATCACCTTTGTTATACTAATATCCAAAACTCTAGCAGGTGGATGGGTTCCTGTTAAATTTCGAGTGAATTCTAGGGAAATATCTCCATCAAACTCTTCCAACCCCTTGAAATATGCTACCCACCCTACTTCTTCAAATATTATGTAGACTTATGGGCGTCGACATAGGGTGTCGGCGCAGGGCGTCGAGGGTTATCGGTTCATGAAGGACTGCAAATCCTCCCATGTTGAATGTTCTTATGTGTAATTAGTTGTTACAGTATTGAAAATGCGTTTCAGGTTCAAAATTCCCAACACAGACCCAAGAGCTTCAGCATGCATGAGCGCCCAAGAATAGCGAAAGGAGATTTTTTGGTATTTTTGGAAAGGTGGTGGTGATTCGTGGGAAAAATCAACCATGTTGATTTAACGTTGATGGTGGAGATTGGTTAATTTATTCATGGATGATGGGATACCCACCAAATGATGGTATTGGTCGTCTATTGGTGATGTGGAAGGGTATGGAGTAGTCATTATTTCACAGTATCATGTCAACCACAGTCATACATGTAAACCACGGAGACGTACATGTGGGCACATACTGGTAGCAAGAAAAATCAAAGGTGTTGATCATGTTCGGTTGTCCAATCAGTGTTATTAGTACCTTCCATTAATAGATATTGACGGCCACAGATGAAAATGGTGGAGTAACTCTGCCAGTTGGATATGTTAGATCTAGATTCCACAAGGAGAGTCAATCGATGGTGCCATAGTCTTCTTCGTGTGTGTTTCAGCACGGTGTTTTAGCACCATCATATCTGCATTCATTCTTATTAATTATGCATAATCTTATTTGTTCATGTTTTAGCCAGGTGTTTCAGCACCATCATATCTAAATTCATTCTTATTAATTCTGCATAGTCTTCTTTGTGCGTGTTTTAGCCAAGTGTTTCAGCACGATGTTTCAACACCATCATATCTTCATATATGTATGTCTATGTGGTTTTCACGTATACCTATGTAATTACCCAAATTAGGAAACATCATCCTAGTTTACAAGTAAACTATGAATTAAGTTTTAATGTAACACAATGAATATTGAATTGTACATGCTCCAGGATTGATGTTCTCACAGGAAATGTAAACAATAGGGATGAATTAATACAAGAGAATGAGATGAAAATGGCATGGAAATGATAAGGAAAAAGGGGCAATTTTAGCACCCAACAATGTCTCACTTGAGTGGATTAACAAAGTTATGTGGGACATGAATCCTGAAAATGTTGTAAGCCTTGATGGCCTCCCAACTAAATTCTATAAACAAGCCTAGAACATTGTGGAGTTGGTCAATTGCATAGAGAGAAAGAATAAGGAAAG
>JASDQU010818456.1:24121-37848 GCA_032191745.1 Picea mariana | reverse complement strand
TCCCTTGCTTCTGATTCACAGACCCAAAGTCTCGTTTCTTCTGTTTGAACTTCTGCTCAATCTTGGCAGCATACCGGTATGCCGCACCAAGCAAGGAGATGTCGAGGAACTCCATTTCCTCATGAATGTATCTGTGCAAAAAATTGTGGTACTTTAATACCAAATGTTTCTTTGAATCTTTGATACCCAACTTTGTGCATAGGGTATGAAACAGATTCGTCATCTCATGCACATATTGGTCCCTTTGTTTCCACAGCGTAGTTCATTGTATGTATTTGTCCTCGTAGCTCCCCACAGGATAATATTGTTCCTTGATGGCATCTCAGAAATAATTCCAAGTGGGTGTGACCGAGAATAGAGAGGGTTCCCCCTCACCCTATTGCTCCCAGTAGGTTTCCCACGAGTCCTTGACATGGGGGATGACTTTGAGGAGTGAAAAAATAATTCTTTCTCGGTCGGAAAAGTCATGAACCGAGAAATATCCTTCTAACAGATTCAACCATCTATCTACAACATCTGCATCTATTTGTCCCTCAAATATGGGAATGTAAAAGTTTACTTGTACCTTAAAAGGAGTGGCGCCTCTAGAGTGGTTGTTGGATGTAGATGCGCTGCTAGTGGGTAATCGTTGAAGGATCTGGGAAAAGTTGTCCATCATTGCGTTCCTTTGTTTCTCGAGGGCCTCCTAGAGCAATACTTTGATAGGATCTCCTACTCCCTCATCTTTCTTTTCTTCCCCCATGGGAGGTCGTCGGGGTTTGTGTGGCTGATCTTGCAAAGGTTCAACCAGATCGAGCCCTAACTCCTTATATCCCGACCTCGTTGGGGGCATGCAAAGAAGGATCGAGAAAAAGTAGAACGTTTTGATACCACTGATATGGATTTATGCAGGGACACAATGAAATACATAAATACACATAAAAGCAGAGATGCAGCGGAAATAAAACTTCATTTCATTAATAACAAACGACTGAAATATGCTTACATACAGAATGGAAATAAACTAGCTAGGGCGCTAGTAGCTTATCTCTGAGAAGAGATGTGGCAACTACTGGCCTCTGAACTGTGTTACAATGAGGCTTGAAGGCCTATTTATTATTGAGAAACAATGGAAAACCCTAAACAGCCAAATACCTAACCCTAGGAGATGAAACGCCAAGACTATGGGCCCCATTTGGGTAAATTGGTACATCAACTTCCCGGGGACGTAACTTTGGCATACGATCTTTGTTTGACACGCTCAATACCTCGTTAGAAATATCTATTTGAGGACTACAACTTTGATGTGAGAAACATCAAAGGAATTTCCATGTTGCTCCCCATTTTCCCAAAAAACTTCGCCTAGGGTTTCAAAATGACTTCGGAAGTTGAGGACCCGAAAAACTGCTAAAAATAGTAAATTGTGTGGAAACTGAAAAACTGAAAGAAGCAATGGTGGGGGTCCAAGTGGAATAGGTGGGTGGCCACCAATATCCACCTGGATAATTTCAACCATAATTTTGAGAGAAAATGGTGTTAGCAGAGCTAGGTGGGATCATCTCCTTCACCATAATACAACTAATAAAACGATGGTTGCTATCTCGCTCATGGATTCAATGTGCACAACGAAGCAAATAAAGAGAAAGCATAACAACATAGAAAGCATGTACGATGTATTGCTTCCTTTCTACATATTGACTCATCCAGCAAATTAGCATCAAAATATTGTCATTTTGGAAGATCTTATGAGTCATCACTAGTCACAAACACTAATCATTACAACACAACAATAATTTCTCACAAGCCATATCCAACAAGAATTTCTTGCATGGATGGCTCAACAAACTCATTGACTCAACAAAACAAACCTAGATCTGTTTGATGTGCAATGCATTAGATTGGAGACCATAATTAAAAAATGTGAGCAGCTGGATAATACTTTGTCATTCTTCACAGGTATGTTGGGTAGTACGAGCTAGAAACAATAGGAGGTTCTGAGATTGATCCATGGGGGTTGTTAAACTTGATAGAACTCGCCAATCCAAAATGTCAACCAAAGCCAGCACAAAGTTGACTATTAACACACTTCATTTCTATGAAAAGCACAAGAATGTGCAGATTGATCTCCCTCAAATTGATCACCAACATAACTCTGTTTTCCTCTTTATGCAATCATGCAGACATACAAACCCACATTTCTTCACTTGGGCACTTTCCAGATTTTTTTTTATTGAAAGACATTCCTTCCGACAGATACACATGCCAAGATTTCTCCTCTAGGGAAGTCTTAACACCTTAAATAAACGATGCAATGTAGATGGCAATGTTCTCTATGCCACGTTTTCTTCCCTTGCCTTGTCTTTAGAATAATAAATCAACTTCATTGTAACCATGAGAAGTTGTTCCATCCATAATAGTAGTGGTTTAAATATAGTCTTCACACTACATCTCAAGAAATAATATCAGGAATTGAAAATTGATTAGATCACCAATAGTATCAGCAATAGCATCAATTCAACAATGGGAGTGATTTTATCTTTCATACAACATACAACCAATTTCACACTTTGGTCTAGATATGTGGAGCAACAACAATTTGAACATGAGAAATCTTGGCTTCAATAACAACATTCTTTAAGAGCACAAACCCACACATTTATTTAGACACGGTCTTTAGAACAAAGGATGACATCTTTGGCTCTCATACCAAAATGTTAGGTTTAATAATCAGTAGCAAATACAATCAAATATATATCAAGCAAGTGACATTGATAGCATAGCATAACATACACTCAGTAAACTTTCAAAGGAGAAATTATATTTAGTCATAGCATCCCTTTGTGTGTTTTTATAGTACAATTGATCTATTTATATAGATTTAGGTGACCATAACAAACATGCCTTATTTAATATATTTAGTTCAACCATCACCATAAATATCTCTAATCTCTTTTTTGGACACCAATGTGGACCCTAATCTAAAATTGAGTCAACAAAAACTTCTTCACTTCAACCAGAATAAGGCTTTGAGGTTGGGGGAGATGTCGTAGGCTCATATGTGGACTATTTCAAGTAGTGAGTAGAGTTAATCGACCAAGTTAGCTATGATAGTGATAACTAACCTTCTATGTTTGAGCAATATATAAAGGCACCACTTTGGCATTAAAGGTTGATTGATAATCTAGGAAAAAATATATAATAAAAGACTACTTATTATTGGCTCTTTGTTTTATTGTTATCATTTCTCTATACATGTATACAATTGTATGTGTTACTTGCTTCATATAATACAACCTTAATTAAAAAAAATTATGTAATGTCATAGATTACAACAATAACCAACTAACTCGCCCGGATGGGGTGCCACCTGGACAGGGTCGGAGGACACTTGGAACCGGGCAGCCAAGGGAGTTATTAACCTTGGTCACTAGACCAAGAACATTAACTCCCCCATGGCTCACACCATGAGAGGATTAATGGTAGTGTGTCTGGCTAGACTAGTTGGTTAATGGGCAGGTGAGCCAGCCAGACCAAGCGTACCAAGATCGAGTTGGTTTTCAACTCAGCTTCAATGGAGGTAGTGGTTGTCAACTTAGGCTTCAATGGCGTCAAGAGGTGTAAACAGGCTATCGCCCTGGTGTTTTATTCCACTCCCCATCTGCCCTGGTGCACTCCTCCTATCCATCTCTTCGGCTCTCCCAAGATTTCCACAATTACCACTCTCTGTAAAACTTTTTTGTGCATCAGGCACCTCCTCCCCGGCTTCGACACCCTCCATTTTCCTTTCACTCTCAGTGACCTCAAGCACCCTCTCAGCACCTCTGTCTCCTCCCACTCCCTTCAATACCTTCTCTCATCCTCCATTATTGTAACCTTCCACCTCCATACTCCCTCCAGCATGCCTCGGGAGAAGGGAAAATCCAAGAGGGGTGCTCGTTATTACAACACCCTCTCTCGTCGCAATAGGCTCATCGCTTCCAAACAAGCTCTCATTGTTAATTTTTTGAGCCCTCGGCACACTTCCCAGAGGATGCAAGAGGCTCCTCAGTTGGCTACTCTCCAGTTACATAGCATCAGCTCGGTCAAAGCAGAAGCGTCCTCCTCCAGTGCTCACTTCCCTTTGTCCATCCCTCCTCTGCTCCATGGTAAGCTTGGTAAAAGAGGAGGTTCCACCTTTGGGCATGCGCCCTCATCTGGCCACCAATATCCTAGCCCCCTCCAATTTTCAATCCAGGTGACCCCCACTACAGTGACGGAAGTTGCATGGTGGAGGAGGAAATCTCCCCAAGATGGCAATTGGAGGACAATGCAGTGGTATCCAACAAAATCACCACAGAGGTAGTTGGTAGGGAATAGGAGGAGGAGCAGCCTCAACATTTCGCCAACCGCCTCGTGGAGGAGCACCTTCAAATCCTATTTGAAATTAGACAAAAAAGGATGACCAGATGCATTCCCAAAGCATCCTTAGCCAAAGGATGGAAATCTTGTTCGACGCCTTAATGGATGCTCCTATGCACGCTATATTCCCTAAGTGCGGCCAGTGATTCACCCCGATCTACACAATTCATGCACAACCAGGCTCAGCTACGGATTGAAGTCTCCAGGTTTTGGTTTTTTGTCTATTCTAGTTGCAGTTTTTTTTCTTATTTTGTTTATGTAGTTATGATTATAGCAGCTCTGTCTATAGTTGGTCCTAGCAATAGGTTGCAGAACATGGTTCAAACTTTTTTGTTCACACGGAAAGACTGCAATTTTTTGTGTAAACATTTTTGCTCCAGCAGTGCCAGCACTCAGGACGATGTGTCAATCTTTGAACATCACATAGCCACATGTTCTGGTTTCCCATTTGTGGCGGAACAGGTGGCTCATACTTGTTATTGTACATCATACATATGTCATTAATATAAGGTTCCGCTTTTTATTTACAAAAAAAAAACAATAACCAACTAACTAATTAATCAAAAATAACAATATATGTGTTAAACGGAAGACACAAATTTTGATGGTTTTGAAATAACTAATAAATTGGTATAATACAAAGAAGTAGATATAAAAATCTCACATAATTTCCTTACCACATAGGCCAACTAAGTATATATATGTATATATTTAATTTCCTCAAATCACACTAGTCAACTTGATAAGTTGACTCCAAAGCTAGTTCGTTACTTAAGATTATTTTACATCACATGTCAATGCATAAAGCATGATACCAATAAACCATTAGTGCATTTATCATGGTACAAACAAAATATAATCTAGAAATAAGGTGTGTAGGGATTTGGACGTCTACAATTTCCTTTTCATTAGTAAATGATGATCACAGAATTGTTTCCTTGTCAATAGATTGAGTTTTAAGGTGGTTTGAAGTATTTTGGATTTTATATAAAGCTAAATGATCTTATAAAATAGACTAGAAATGATTAATTTCCAAGGTAGAAAAGAGACTTTCTATATGATGTAATTGTTGCTTGTTATGAGGAAGAATACTTATATTAGTTAAATATGTAAACGGAGCTATCCCTATGTACTAAATTACTTTAGATTTTATTCTAAAAGGGGTTTTATATAATTTGAGGAGAATAAGCTACATATTTTAGTCCAATGATCCCTCTTCCATGGTAGTTCGTTATCCAAATGTCATTGTGCAAGGCATTCCTCTTCTAACTATCTGCCAAGATTCTACATTGTTGGGAATATGTGGACGATATAGGAAATGAAAGGTACAATCAGGTCTATGAGGCAGAAAATGCCGAGTAGGAGAAGCTGCAAAAATAGCTAACCGATCGTCCATTGAGTTTAGTTCCTTCTTTACATGAGTGATATTAAAAGATAATAGGTTCGAGATAAGAGGCCAAACCATTTGGGTGTATCGTTTCATCAACTTGTTGCTAAGGGAATAGATCTTACGTACGAGGTTAACAACAAGCTCGGAATCCCCAAAAACTGATAGGTGACTGCAGCCAAGATTATATGTGTTTTCAATGCCTAATAATAGAGCTTCAAATTCGGTGACGTTGTTTATGCAAGAAAACTCTAACCTTTAAGAAAAGTTATGGATTTTCCCTACAGGCGAAATTAAGACAACACCAGCTCCATTTCCCTCATTAGAGCATGAACCATCAAAGTGCATGTGCCACATACCATCATCTAGATTGATTTGTTCCAAAAGAATATTATCCTCCTCGGCAAAGATAGAGTATACTTCTAGGTCTTCTTCGATATAGTTTACATTAGGTTGTGGGACACTCTCGATATAAGGGGATATTCTTCCTTCTCTAAGAACTATAATGTTTTTTTGGTTTCGAGGAATGGATAAATGTGTTCCATCGAGTGAGCGGTATCCACCTGTTAAGGCTTGCCAATCTCTTCCCAAAATAATTGAGTAATTTCTTACAGGCATATCAATTACCTGAATGCTAAGGGTCGTCCTTATTTCAAAGTGAGCGCACAAAACTAAGGTCACATCCTTAATCTCTCCTATGGTCTTTTGTTGTAGATTATTATAGGAAAGCATTCTTCTGGCATTTTCATCTGTATAAGTCAAGCCTAGCTCTTCCATAATAATCTTTGACATCACACTTGGGCTGGAACCACCATCAATGAGGCAACAATGGGCAATTTTATCTATGATTTTTACAAAAATATAAAAAGGGGGATTTTTTACAGGGTATCTAAAGTTATGTACACCTATTTTATCTATGGAAGAATCCTCTTCATTTACCTTCTCGGAAAGATTGACTACAACAGAAGCTTTTCCTTCCATGAATCGTTTCAGATGCATCTGTTGTTCAAGGATGGCAACCATGTCTAGGAGGGTTGCATCTGCCTTAATGTTGGCCAATTGATTTAGGATATTGTATTTGGAAGAGGGGGGAGAGGGGGTGATTCCTTTACTCTCAGGAATTTTAGGAACCTGGGGCACAGCAGCAGTTGAGGATGAACTCGAGCTAGAAGAACTGCGGGGAGGGTCAAATTTGCCTTTTGGGGCATAGGTTTTGTTTCTAGTGTTGATAACCATGACATCTTCTGGTTCGGTAAAATCTAGGACAGCGTTAGTAGCTTCTGGTCTCTTACCAAAGATCTTGTCTCTAGCACTCTTCCTTACCTCACACGTGGTTTATTCATGGTGATCCTTACAAAAGTTACACCAACTCCTAGGCAGGGTAGTCTTAGGCTGAACATTGTTTTCAACCAGACTTCTAAAAGGAGGGGCAGAACAGGATGAAGCTCCAGGGGTGAGAGGCTTGACAGTACCTTTCCGCTCAAAAGATATCATACGAGTGTTCATATCGTGTACCAGTTGTAAGAGAGTGGACATATATGTCTGTCTAACTAATTCTCCCTGGGGTAGATCAGATCGTTCAAGTTGTTCCTCATACTCTGAGCAAGTGTGCAGAGCGGAACGGAGATTATCAATGGCATTTTCTTAAAGCCTGTGACGATAAGGAGAAGGCAATGCATTGTAGTAATGCATGACGAAGGCTTGGTTCTAAGGGAGAATAAGTTCGGGGATTTGATTATACAACTTGGTGAAATGCAAATTGAAGGACCTGATGGTCTCACCATCTTTGTAAGTGACGTTGTTGTACTCCCTTAACTTCTCAGCAGGGCTTTTGGATTGCCCGTAAGTGGATCGAAACCAATAAATCAACTCCTCCCAAGTGGACAAGATCTTAGGAGGAAGGTCAAATAAATCGGCCGCAGCCTTTCCTTCCAAGGAATTGACAAACAAGTGCATGCAAGTTTCATTGTCGTTAGCCCCTATGTTATGAAAAGCATTAGAAAATGCCACTAGGTGTTCATTGGTATTGACAATGTTATTTCCTGAAAACCTAGGCAAATTCTCTTTAAACTTCGGAAGTGGGTGAGTGGTAAGTGCTAGGTTAAGAGGAGAGCACACATGCCATGGTGTGGTCGTGGCATCTTCTTCGAACTGAAAAAGGCCATACTTTTTAATGACTTTGGTGGGGTTTGTAGTAGATTGGACAGGGATATGTTGGTTGTACAAGATATCAATCACCGATGACGATGAATATTGGGAAGATGGAGCACTTCCAGAGCCATCACTAGATGCCATCTTGTGGATGATAGATGAGGGAAAGAAAGACGAGCTGGATGAATCGGATAAAGTTCTCCTTAGACCACTTTGTTGGTCATATAACACAACGTTTCTTCTTCCTATTTCAGCAATAGGATTGATTTCAAGTGACAAGCCTCTTCTTCTTCTAGAAGCACGAGAATCTAAGGACATGAAAGAAAGGCCAAAACTGAAGAAACAAAAAGGTTATTGTTGATTTCTAGGTTGCCTACGTCTAGCTTCCAATTGTTCTTGAACTCTAATATCTCTTTCAATTGCTACCCAAGAACGGTTAAGTTCGACACGGGTCCTAGCAGTGTCTAAAATAGTATGAAACAGGTTCAAGGCAATGTTGGTCTAGTCTTGGAGATCGAGCTCAAGATTGGGTTGTTTTGCAACAGGAATAGCCATGAATAGAAAAACAGTCAAAGAAACAAAACAGAAAAAGAAAGATGTATCGATGAAAATCGAGTATAAAATTTAACCAAAGAGATATTGAAGATCTCCCCAGTATGGTCACCAAATAAATGTTGAGGATAAGATATGAATTGATCTTACTCAAGCATTTTCAGACTTTGCTTGGCTAAAGTAAAGTAGACGGGAATATCACCCTATGTTTATAGCCAACAAAAATATATATCATAACTCACAAGTATTAATTACAAGTGCTTAGGCTAGTCTTTTATCAACAAAAAGCTTGCTGGAAATTCACTTTTTATGTTATTTTCTGAAAATATCAGTTGTTGAAATAAATATAAGAAAAAAATTAAAGACACCAAGATCATAATCAAGATAGATGAGACATAAAGCAATCCTTTATTTCATTCCAATTCACCAAAAATTCAATGTATTTACAAAACTTCACGAAGAAATCTTGGACCAAAGTCAAACTTAGAAATCCTCGATGGAACATACAAAAGGACCTCTAACAGAAAACCAAAACTGAACTCTAAAAGTTGGATCAGCTTGCCACAGATTGTTTCCCACTCGACTTTGCATAATAGTCTTTATCAGTCATGAAAGTTAATTCACAAACAGACAAGTCTACACATACTGTCAAAGATAGATCAACACCTCTGAAGAACAAGTGTTTGAATGATTTGATTCAGCCCTGAATATTGTTGTCTACAATAAGACCCTTCTATCACAAAAGAGAATTAGGCTATGATGAATGTATGAATGAATGAAAATTGAACTATCTCAACATAAACTCAAAGAGCAAACCTTAGCATGCTTTGTGCTTCTATCCTCCTTTGTTCCTCCCTTTCCTTTTTGCTTTTAACAAATTAGAATTGGTTGAAGAAGTTGAACCAATTCATTAGTTAAGTTAATTAAAAGACTCAACTAACTTTAGTTAGGGAAAGTAAAAATTATAATAAGGGTCATAAATAATAATAATAGCTAGTAGGTGGGACCCCTTGTGACTTCCTTTTGTTTATAGCAATCTTAATAATCATAACATAACCATTAGTTAATCAAAGCATACCTACGTGTGTCTCCCCTCGACACATTCACTTTTGGTATTTTAAGCTTATGAAATTTAAAGCCATTTCAAAATAGTAATCATATATCCAAAATAACCATGTTGTCCAAGATCCCTGAAGTCAACTATCATAAGATGATAGATAGAATAAAACTCAAAATCATATTTTCCCTTGCTGATGTTATTTTCCTTTAGTTCTTCTTTTTGATAGAGGCGTGATAGGCCTTTGTTTTTAGCCCTTTACTTGAATGGCATGTCCCTGTATGCGTGATTGATTAGCAAAATGATCTTTTAAATAACCATACATGACAACTCTTACAACTATGAAATAGATTTTAGCTCAGAATTATATTAAACTCATGCAATCCAATCTATACAAATTGATTTTCTGTTAATCAATGAGCAGGGGGTGAAACAAGGTTTTAGGATATGTGAGGGGATTGTATTGAGCGAAAATATGATATAATGGAGGGGAAAAACACGGTTACTACTCAATGGTAACAACAATCAACTGTAAAACAAGTCAATCAAACATCACTGCAATCCACCCAAAACACTGCCACTTTCATCTATCTCAACACAAGAAACCCTTGGTTGTAATTAATCTCGAAACAGGGAGTGAAAGAGGGATATGGGATACGTGAAGGGTTTGTAATTAGCGGAAAGTGAGATCATGGAAGGGGAAGAAAACGATCATTTTTCATGAAATTAATCAGGCGATCCATAAAAAATTCTATAGTAAGACTAGATGTACCATTCCATCAAAAATCATTTGATTAAATAACAATTCTTATACATCTAACGAGTTTATTGTTCATTAAGCAAACTTTAACACCATGTTACCGCAGAACAGTAAGTTTTTCTATACGATTTGCAGGGAGCATTGTTCTCACAATATACATTTATAACAAATTACGAACAATCACCATTTCCAGTCTGTTACTATCAAAATCAATCACTACTCAGTCATTTCTTCAGTCAATGATTATACTCCACAATCACGCTTCCAAATCAATGAAGTCATTATTTCTGCAATAGAACCAACAAAGAATTTGCAACGAAATTCATTCTCATATATCTACATAGTAAAAGACCAAAATTACACGCCTGAAAATGACAAGTCACGATACAAACAACAGCGATCAGTTAGACACAATCTATGCAGGAGTAGCTTTCTCGGGGAATGTAGTTCTTCCCTTGTAAACAATCAATCCAAGGTGACTTAAAAGTTGAGATACCTACCCATCATGATTTTCATCAACAGTGGCCAGCTCCAATAAATAACACACTTAAAACTCAGTGGGTTCACTGAGTATGGAAACAAGTCATCCATACTACATGCGGTGTGCAGCTGACAAAACCCACAGGGTGACAGTCCAATGATCACTCGTTCCAAAAGAAGACCATAGCTATCATGCCAATAATTGACTTTTTCAAAACCTTATTTACATGACACGATATGTGTGGGCAACACCCAACATTCGTAACCAATGCCAACCATCATTCAAATCTCCATAAATGTAATTACCAGTGGTTGCACATCAATCAACAATTCGCCACTATGAGAGAAATCAAACAACCAAACAGACTACAATAGCTATGTGTATTTACACATCAAATCGAATCAGAGCAGAGACCTTCTTCATTAACAATACTGATTTTTTAATATAAGGAAGGTGACTGTGTAATACGAAAGTGTGAATGCAATGTAGGGCTTAACATTATCATCGGGGAGGTAGTAACTATATGCCAAAAACAAAACGACTACCATACAACTGACTGGGCAAATCCATATTCAAAGTAATCAACCATATTTCCAACCCACAATAACCCATTGCAACTGAACAGGCATGGAAATTTTCTCTGCGGAACTTCAGACTGGGGGGAATAAGGGTTCACTTGGTAGCCACCACAGAAAAAAGCAGATCCCATATTGGTATGGTAAATGTAATTGAACGCACGCATGGTATAACCCTCATGCCCTTCGATCAAACCACCACCACAATGCGGTAAGGACAGGCTGATTAAGAACAGGAAAAACAACCCAATCCGTGATCCCTGGTGGTGGAAACAATACATTTCCCGTGTGTACGATGCGTGGTGATATTTTATCCACAAACCTGATAAAAGAAAATGCAAATTAACTACAACAATGCGAAAATGTGAAAATAACTTAGCAAGACCAACAAGGTCTTTCAGTGGGGACAACAAAGGTTTATGTTGACTACTAACACCCATTATTGTTACGACTTCAACCTCATTTCAAAGAGAATCATCAATGTCGCATTTACAATCACCATTACACATTCGCAATACTTAAAGAGAGCACAGCTAATACACTTGAGCCAAAATCCATTTCATAACCAGAGTAGATTCATGAAGGGCCAAAAAAAAGAACATACATGTAATCAAATGCCTTGAGCATGCGTTGGCCAAGTGGTTCCTTTCTGTTGAGAAGTCGGAGCATAACCACAGCCAAAATGTTTGGAAGATAGGATGACCATGGTGGCTTCCATTGCTAAGGGTAAAGGTGATGTGTAATAAATGCACATCACTTACTCTGATTTCAATCAATTCTTAGTGTGTGCCATGGGCTACAAGGACCATTCTTCTAATCCGGACATACGTCCTAGAAGAATGATTGTCCTGGACCATTTTCCCTCCAGCCACTACTGTGAACTCAGAGAAAATGTTTGTCCTATACCAATCTCCCTACTCTGGTCACTACTGTGAACTTAGGGAGATGGACCATTCTTCTAATCTGGACATATGTCCTAGAAGGAAATTTTTCCTGGACCATTCTACCTATCCAGGAAATTCCCCAGAAGAATAGTTGTCCATGGTACACCAACAATGTATCAACCTGGACCATTCTCCACAAGGAGAATGTTTTTCCATTAGAAATTTGTAAATCCTGGAGCATTCTTCACCTGGAGAATGTCTGTCTACTAGCAATCTGTTCTCCCTGGAACATTCTCCGCCTGGGGAATGTATGTCCACCAACACACTGACTATCCATGATTCCATATATCAGCACTCCCTCCCAACCAAGGAATTCATATGCTCCCTTTAAACCGAGGGAGCAATCTCCACGAGTCCTAGCTTGTCCTTCAAGTATGCAAACTTTATCTTGGACAGAGGCTTTGTCAAAATACCAACTATTTTCTCATCGGTGGGGATATACTGGAGAATCACTTTTCCCTTCTAAACTTTATCACGGATAAAATAGTACTTGATCTCAATGTGCTTCGACCTGTCATGGAATACGGGGTTCTCTGAAAGCTTCACACAATTTTGATTATCACAATATATCACAGTTGTATCCAACACCTGATCAAATGGTCCAGAAATCAGCTTACGGATCCATACTGATTATGTACAAGCATCACAAGCTGCAATATACTCTGCTTCTGCAGTGTTGAGTGCAAGAGAGTTATGTTTCCTGCTAGCCCGTGATATCATATCAAATCCCAAACTTAAACATATACTAGAAGTACTATTTTTGTCATTTGCACTCCCTACCCACTCTAAATTAGTAAATCCATGTAGTTGTACATCATCGTTTGGGGTATATCTCAAACCATAATTTAGAGTCCCACGAAGATATCTCAAAATGTGCTTTGTAGATATCTAGTGCTCATGTCTAGGTTCCACCTGGAACTAGCTCAACGTGTTCAAAACAAAGCAAATGTTCGATCGAGTATTAACCAAATACATCAATGAGCCAATCAATTGTCGATACAAGGATGAGTCTACTGAATCAAAATCAGAGTCTCTCATCTTCTTCAGATCTGTCACCATGGGAGTTGCCATGGATTTGCAATCCATCATCCCAAACTTCTGAAGAATGTTTACAACATACTTCCCTTGCCCCGGGAATATTTCACCGCGCTTTTGCTACATTTCTAGTCTCAAATAATAATGCATGAGACCAAGATCCTTCATATCGAATTCATAGGTTAACTCCCTCTTACACTGAATAATGAGAGGCTATGCACCTGTCAAAAACAAATCATCAACATATAGTAGCAGAATCACAGGTGCATCATTCACAACCTTTTTTTTAATAAAAGTTTGGATCAGCATAGCTCTTGGAAAATCCAAGTCCCATCAGGTAACTGTCAATTCGTGCATACCAAGCTCTTGGAGCTTGCTTGAGTCCATACAATGCCTTCTTTAATCTGC
>JASDQU010818456.1:8771-23413 GCA_032191745.1 Picea mariana | reverse complement strand
GATCGGGCTCCCACAGGGCGATGAACTCGGTCGGATGTGACCTTTCTGCAACAACTACTGAATCTTCCTCTTGATTTCTTGATTCTCCAGAACAGAGCGCCGATAGATTGGTCCATTGGGCAGCGACGGACCTGGGGTCAGATCGATGGGGTGCTTGACCTTGCAGTGTAGAGGCACCCCTGTGGGGGATGTGAATATGTCCTCGTACTCCTCCACAACCTTATCCATCTGTTGTTTTCGTGTAGAGGGTCTCTGTCTAGAGGTCGTGACCATAGTATTCTTCTTTCCCTGAGGGCAGATCATCAGGAAAACAAATTTCCTGGTTTTGGAAATGAGCTTACTGCATTGTTTTGCAGTAACCAAAGAGATGGTGGTAGGTGGTGTTATCTCTGGTATCATGTACAGCTTATTTCCCAAATTAATAATAAAAGCACGAGGCATGGACTCATACACAGCATGTCACTTCCACAAGTACGGTTGGCCTAATAATACATCAGAAACATCAAGAGGATCAATGTCACATAATACGTCATCCGTGAAGGGCTTGATGTTGTAGGGGAGGCAACATTGTTGGCTAACACGGAGGTCCCGTCCTTGGTGCAACCACCCGATGGTGTATGGTTGTGGGTGTGTTGAAGTCGAAAATCCCAGCCATTTCATGACCTCTACTGAGATGAGGTTCTTTTGGCTATCGTTGTCGACAATGAACTGTAAAGGGGAACCCTTTACCCACATCTTGGACTGGAAGAGGTGTTCCACCTCCTCTGGATCTTCCGGTTCCTCCTTTTGGATATTCATGGTGGCAACAGTGGTGTTAGGCTCCGCATCGATAATTTGCTTCCCCCTGTCGTTCCCCTTGTCGAGTTCTGATTCAGAGTCGGAGCATGCGTCCGATTCATAAGCCTTCAACTTGGCTACCAGTGATTTCTTGGCTCGATACTCACTTGTGTTGTGAGTGGAGCTCTTATGGAACTCACACCACTTCCCCATGTCCTTTTTTGGCTTTGTGGTGTTGTTCTTTGCTTGCGGCTTTGGCGGGTTGTCCCAGGCCGCCCCGCCTTGGCTTGGTCCTTTTTTCAGTGGTTTGGGGGTACCTTACCCTTGCTTTTGATTCACAGACCCAAAGTCTCATTTCTTCTGTTTGAACTTCTGCTCAATCTTGGCAGCATACCGGTATGCCGCACCAAGCAAGGAGATGTCGAGGAACTCCATTTCCTCATGAATGTATCTGTGCAGACAATTGTGGTACTTTAACACCAAATGTTTCTTTGAATCTTTGATACCCAACTTTGTGCATAGGGTATGAAACAGATTTGTCATCTCATGCACATATTGGTCCCTTTGTTTCCACAGCGTAGTCCATTGTATGTATTTGTCCTCATAGCTCCCCACAGGATAATATTGTTCCTTGATGGCATCTCAGAAATAATTCCAAGTGGGTGTGACCGAGAATAGATAGGGTTCCCCCTCACCCTATTGCTCCCAGTAGGTTTCCCACGAGTCCTTGACATGGGGGACGACTTTGAGGAGTGCAAAAATAATTCTTTCTTAGTCGGAAAAGTCATGAACTGAGAAATATCCTTCTAACAGATTCAACCATATATCTACGACATCTGCATCTATTTGGCCCTCAAATATGGGAATGTAAAAGTTTACTTGTACCTTAAAAGGAGTGGCGCCTCCAGAGTGGTTGTTGGATGTAGATGCATTGCTAGTGGGCAGTCGTTGAAGGATCTGGGAAAAGTTGTCCATCATTGCGTTCCTTTTTTTCTCGAGGGCCTCCTAGAGCAATACTTTGATAGGATATCCTGCTCCCTCATCTTTCTTTTCTTCCCCCATGGGAGGTCGTCGGGGTTTGTGGGGCTGATCTTGCAAAGGTTCAACCAGATCGAGCCCTAACTCCTTATATCCCGACCTCGTTGGGGGCATGCAAAGAAGGATCGAGAAAAAGTAGAACATTTTGATACCACTGATCTGGATTTATGCAAGAACACAATGAAATACATAAATACACATAAACGCAGAGATGTAGCAGAAATAAAACTTCATTTCATTAATAACATACGACTGAAATATGCTTACATACAGAATGGAAATAAACTAGCTAGGGCGCTAGTAGCTTATCTCTGAGAAGAGATGTGGCGGATACTGGCCTCTGAACTGTGTTACAATGAGGCTTGAAGGCCTATTTATTATTGAGAAATAATGGAAAACCATAAACATCCAAATACCTAACCCTAGGAGATGAAACGCCAAGACTATGGGCCCCATTTGGGTAAATTGGTACATCAACTTCCCGAGGATGTAACTTTGGCATACGATCTTTGTTTGACACGTTCAATACCTCGTTAGAAATATCTATTTGAGGACCACAACTTTGATGTGAGAAACATCAAAGGAACTTCCATGTTGCTCCCCGTTTTCCCAAAAAACTTCGCTTAGGGCCTCAAAACGGCTCCGGAAGTTCAGGACCCGAAAAACTGCTAAAAATAGTAAACTGTGTGGAAACTGAAAAATTGAAAGAAGCAATGGTGGGGGTCCAAGTGGAATAGGTGGGTGGCCACCAATATCCACCTGGATCATTTCAACCATAATATTGAGAGAAAATGGTGTTAGCAGAGCTAGGTGGGATCATCTCCTTCACCATAATACAACTAATAAAACGATGGTTGCTATCTCGCTCATGGATTCGATGTGCACAATGAAGAAAATAAAGAGAAAACATAACACCATAGAAAGCATGTACGATTTATTGCTTCCTTTCAACATATTGACTCATCCAGCAAATTAGCATCAAAATATTGTCATTTTGGAAGATCTTATGAGTCATCACTAGTCACAAACACTAATCATTACAACACAATAAGAATTTCTCACAAGCCATATCCAACAAGAATTTCTTGCATGGATGGCTCAAAAAACTCATTGACTCAACAAAACAAACCTAGATCTGTCTGATGTGCAATGCATTAGATTGGAGACCATAATTAAAAAATGTGAGCAGCTGGATAATACTTTGTCATTCTTCACAGGTATGTTGGGTAGTACGAGCTAGAAACAATAGGAGGTTCTGAGATTGATTCATGGGGGTTGTTAAACTTGATAGAACTCGCCAATCCAAAATGTCAACCAAAGCCAGCACAAAGTTGACTATTAACACACTTCATTTCTATGAAAAGCACAAGAATGCGCAGATTGATCTCCCTCAAATCGATCGCCAACATAACTCTGTTTTCCTCTTTATGCAATCATGCAGACATACAAACCCACATTTCTTCACTTGGGTACTTTCCAGATTTTTTTTTATTGAAAGACATTCCTTCTGACAGATACACATGCCAAGATTTCTCCTCTAGGGCACTCATAACACCTTAAATAAATGATGCAATATAGATGGCAATGTTCTCTATGCCACGTTTTCTTCCCTTGCCTTGTCTTTAGAATAATAAATCAACTTCATTGTAACCATGAAAAGTTGTTTCGTCCATAATAGTAGTGGTTTAAATATAGTCTTCACACTACATCTCAAGCAATAATATCAGGAATTGAAAACTGATTAGATCACCAATAGTATCAGCAATAGCATCAATTCAACAATGGGAGTGATTTGATCTTTCATACAACATACAACCAATTTCACACTTTGGTCTAGATATGTGGAGCAACAACAATTTGAACATGAGAAATCTTGGCTTCAATAACAACATTCTTTAAGAGCACAAACCCACATATTTATTTAGACACGGCCTTTAGAACAAAGGATGACATCTTTGGCTCTCATACCAAAATGTTAGGTTTAATAATCAGTAGCAAATACAATCAAATATATATCAAGCAAGTGACATTGATAGCATAGCATAACATACACTCAGTAAACTTTCAAAGGAGAAATTATATTAAGTCATAGCATCCCTTTGTGTGTTTTTATAGTACAATTGATCTATTTATATAGATTTAGGTGACCATAACAAACATGCCTTATTTAATATATTTAGTTCAACCATCACCATAAATATCTCTAATCTCTTTGTTGGACACCAATGTGGACCCTAATCTAAAATTGAGTCAACAAAAACTTCTTCACTTCAACCAGAATAAGGCTTTGAGGTTGGGGGAGATGTCGTAGGCTCATATGTGGACTATTTGAAGTAGTCTGTAGAGTTAATTGACCAAGTTAGCTATGATAGTGATAACTAACCTTCTATGTTTGAGCAATATATAAAGGCACCACTTTGGCATTAAAGGTTGATTGATAATCTAGGAAAAAATATATAATAAAAGACTACTTATTGTTGGCTCTTTGTTTTATTGTTATCATTTCTCTATACATGTATACAATTGTATGTGTTACTTGCTTCATATAATACAACCTTAATTAAAAAAAATTATGTAATGTCATAGATTACAACAATAACCAACTAACTCGCCCGGATGGGGTGCCACCTGGACAGGGTCAGAGGACACTTGGAACCGGGCAGCCAGGGGAGTTATTAACCTTGGTCACTAGACCAAGAACATTAACTCCCCCATGGCTCACACCATGAGAGGATTAATGGTAGTGTGTCTGGCTAGACTAGTTGGGTTAATGGGCGCGCGAGCCAGCCAGACCAGGCGTACCAAGATCGAGTTGGTTTTCAACTCAGCTTCAATGGAGGTAGTGGTTGTCAACTTAGGCTTCAATGGCGTCAAAAGGTGTAAACAGGCTATCACCCTGGTGTTTTATTCCACTCCCCATCTTCCCTGGTGCACTCCTCCTATCCATCTCTTCGACTCTCCCAAGATTTCCACAATTACCACTCTCTGTAAAACTTTTTTGTGCATCAGGCACCTCCTCCCTGGCTTTGACACCCTCCATTCGCCTTTCACTCTCAGTGACCTCATGCACTCTCTCAGCACCTCTGTCTCCTCCCACTCCCTTCAATACCTTCTCTCATCCTCCATTACTGCAACCTTCCACATCCATACTCCCTCCAGCATGCCTCGGGAGAAAGGAAAATCCAAGAGGGGTGCTCGTTATTACAACACCCTCTCTCGTCGCAATAGGCTCATCGCTTCCAAACAAGCTATCATTGTTCATTTTTCGAGCCCTCGGCACACTTCCCAGAGGATGCAAGAGGCTCCTTAGTCGGCTACTCTCCAATTACATAGCATCAGCTCAGTCAAAGCAGAAGCATCCTCCTCTAGTGCTCACTTCCCTTTGTCCATCCCTCCTCTGCTCCATGGTCTAAGCTTGGTAAAAGAGGAGGTGCCACCTTTGGGCGTGCGCCCTCCTCTGGCCACCAATCTCCTGGCCCCCCCAATTTTCAATCCAGGTGACCCCCACTATGGCGATGGAAGTTGCATGGTGGAGGAGGAAATCTCCCCAAGATGGCAATTGGAGGACAATGCAGTGGTAGCCAACGAAATCACCACAGAGGTAGTTGGTAAGGAATAGGAGGAGGAGCAGCCTCAACATTTCTCCAACCGCCTCGTGGAGGAGCACCTTCAACTCCTATTTGAAATTAGACAAAAAAAGGATGACCAGATGCATTCCCAAAGCATCCTTGGCCAAAGGATAGAAATCTTTTTCGACACCTTAACGGATGCTCCTACACACGCTATATTCCCTAAGTGCGGCCAGTGATTCACCCCAGTCTACACAATTCATGCACAACCAGGCTCAGCTACGGATTGAAGTCTCCAGGTTTTGGTTTTTTGTCTATTCTAGTTGCAGATTTTTTCTTATTTTGTTTATGTAGTTATGATTATAGCAGCTCTGTCTATAGTTGGTCCTAGCGATAGGTTGCAGAACATGGTTCAAACTTTTTTGTTCACACGGAAAAACTACAATTTTTTGCTCCAGCAGTGCCAGCACTCAAGACGATGTGTCAATCTTTGAACATCACATAGCCACATGTTCTGGTTTCCCATTTGTGGCGGAACAGGTGGCTCATACTTGTTATTGTACATCATACATATGTCATTAATATAAGGTTCCGCTTTTTATTTACAAAAAAAAAACAATAACCAACTAACTAATTAATCAACAATAACAATATATGTGTTAAACGAAAGACACAAATTTTGATGGTTTTGAAATAACTAATAAATTGGTATAATACAAAGAAGTAGATATAAAAATCTCACATAATTTCCTTACCACATATGCCAACTAAGTATATATATGTATTTATTTAATTTCCTCAAATCACACTAGTCAACTTGATAAGTTGACTCCAAAGCTAGTTCGTTACTTAAGAATTATTTTACATCACATGTCAATGCATAAAGCATGATACCAATAAACCATTAGTGCATTTATCATGGTACAAACAAAATATAATCTAGAAATAAGGTGTGTAGGGATTTGGACATCTACAATTTCCTTTTCATTAGTAAATGATGATCACAGAATTGTTTCCTTGTCAATAGATTGAGTTTTAAGGTGGTTTGAAGTATTTTGGTTTTTATATAAAGCTAAATGATCTTATAAAATAGACTAGAAATGATTAATTTCCAAGGTAGAAAAGAGACTTTCTATATGATGTAATTGTTGCTTGTTATGGGGAAGAATACTTATATTAGTTAAATATGTAAACAGAGCTATCCCTATGTACTAGATTACTTTAGATTTTATTCTAAAAGGGGTTTCATATAATTTGAGGAGAATAAGCTACATATTTTAGTCCAATGATCCCTCTTCCATGGTAGTTCGTTATCCAAAAGTCATTGTGCAAGGCATTCCTCTTCTAACTATCTTCCAAGATTCTACATTGTTGGGAATATGTGGACGATATAGGGATTGAAAGGTACAATCAGGTCTATGAGGCAGAAAATGCCGAGTAGGAGAAGCTGCAAAAATAGCTAACCGATTGTCCATTGAGTTTAGTTCCCTCTTTACATGAGTGATATTAAAAGATAATAGGTTCGAGATAAGAGGCCAAACCATTTGGGTGTATCGTTTCATCAACTTGTTGCTAAGGGAATAGATCTTACGTACGAGGTTAACAACAAGCTTGGAATCCCCAAAAACTGATAGGTGACTGCAGCCAAGATTATATGTGTTTTCAATGCCTAATAATAGGAATTCAAATTCGGTGACGTTGTTTGTGCAAGAAAACTCCAACCTTTAAGAAAAGTTATGGATTTTCCCTACAGGCGAAATTAAGACAACACCAGCTCCATTTCCCTCATTAGAGCATGAACCATCAAAGTGCATGTGCCACATACCATCATCTAGATTGATTTGTTCCAAAGGAATATTATCCTCCTCAGCAAAGATAGAGTATACTCCTAGGTCTTCTTCGATATAGTTTACATTAGGTTGTGGGACACTCTCGATATAAGGGGATATTCTTCCTTCTCTAAGAACTATAATGTTTTTTTGGTTCCGAGGAACGGATAAATGTGTTCCATCGAGTGAGCGGTACCCACCTGTTAAGGCTTGCCAATCTCTTCCCAAAATAATTGAGTAATTTCTTATAGGCATATCAATTACATGAATGCTAAGGGTCGTCCTTATTTCAAAGTGAGCGCACAAAACTAAGGTCACATCCTTAATCTCACCTATGGTCTTTTGTTGTAGATTATTATAGGAAAGCATTCTTCTGGCATTTTCATCTGTATAAGACAAGCCTAGCTCTTCCATAATAATCTTTGACATCACACTTGGGCCAGAACCACCATCAATGAGGCAACAATGGGCAATTTTATCTATGATTTTTACAAAAATATAAAAAGGGGAATTTTTTACAGGGTATCTAAAGTTATGTACACCTATTTTATTTACGGAAGAATCCTCTTCATTTACCTCCTCGGAAAGATTGACTACAACGGAAGCTTTTCCTTCCATGAATTGTTTCAGATGCATCTGTTGTTCAAGGATGGCAACCATGTCTAGGAGGGTTGCATCTGCCTTAATGTTGGCCAATTGATTTAGGATATTGTATTTGGAAGAGGGGGGAGAGGGGGTGATTCCTTTAATCTCAGGAATTTTAGGAACCTGGGGCACAGCAGCAGTTGAGGATGAACTCGAGCTAGAAGAACTACGAGGAGGGTCAAATTTGCATTTTGGGGCATAGGTTTTGTTTCTAGTGTTGATAACCATGACATCTTCTGGTTTGGCAAAATCTAGGACAGGGTTAGTAGCTTCTGGTCTCTTACCAAAGATCTTGTCTCTAGCACTCTTCCTTACCTCACACGTGGTTTCTTCATGGTGATCCTTACAAAAGTTACACCAACTCCTAGGCAGGGTAGCCTTAGGCTGAACATTGTTTTCAACCAGCCTTCTAAAAGGAGGGGCAAAATAGGATGAAGCTCCAGGGGTGAGAAGCTTGACAGTACCTTTCCGCTCAAAAGCTATCATACGGGTGTTCATATCTTGTACCAGTTGTAAGAGAGTGGACATATCTGTCTATCTAACTAATTCTCCCTGGGGTAGATCAGATCGTTCAAGTTGTTCCTCATACTCTGAGCAAGTGTGCAGAGCGGAACGGAGATTATCAATGGCATTTTCTTAAGGCCTGTGACGGTAAGGAGAAGGCAATGCATTGTAGTAATGCATGAAGGAGGCTTGGTTCTAAGGGCGGATAAGTTCGGGGATTTGATTATACAACTTGGTGAAATGCAAGTTGAAGGACCTGATGGTCTCACCATCTTTGTAAGTGATGTTGTTGTACTCCCTTAACTTCTCAGCAGGGCTTTTGGATTGCCCATAAGTGGATCGAAACCAATAAATCAGCTCCTCCCAAGTAGACAAGATCTTAGGAGGAAGGTCAAAGAAATCGGCCGCAGCCTTTCCTTCCAAGGAATTGACAAACAAGCGCATGCAAGTTTCATTGTCGTTAGCCCCTATGTTATGAAAAGCATTAGAAAATGCCACTAGGTGTTCATTGGTACTGACAATGTTATTTCCTGAAAACCTAGGCAAATTCTCTTTAAACTTCGGAAGTGGGTGAGTGATAAGTGCTAGGTTAAGAGGAGAGGACACATGCCATGGTGTGGTCGTGGCATCTTCTTCGAACTGAAAAAGGCCATACTTTTTAATGACTTTGATGGGGTTTGTAGTAGATTGGACAGGGATATGTTGGTTGTACA
Source organism: Picea mariana (assembly GCA_032191745.1). Lineage (NCBI taxonomy): Eukaryota > Viridiplantae > Streptophyta > Pinopsida > Pinales > Pinaceae > Picea > Picea mariana. The sequence continues at coordinate 14,338 of JASDQU010818456.1, read as the reverse complement.
AGATATCAATCACCGGTGACGATGAATATTGGGAAGATGGAGCGCTTCCAAAGCCACCATTAGATGCCATCTTGTGGATGATAGATGAGGGAAAGAAAGGCGAGTTGGACGAATCGGATAAAGTTCTCCTTAGACCACTTTGTTGGGAATATAACACAACGTTTCTTCTTCCTATTTCAGCAATAGGATTGATTTCAGGTGACAAGCCTCTTCTTCTTCTAGAAGCACGAGAATATAAGGACATGAAAGAAAGGCCAAAACTGAAGAAACAAAAAGGTTACTGTTGATTTCTAGGTTGCCTACGTCTAGCTTCCAATTGTTCTTGAACTCTAATATCTCTTTCAATTGCTACCCAAGAACGGTTAAGTTCGACACGGGTCCTAGCAGTGTCTAAAATGGTATGAAACAGGTTCAAGGCAATGTTGGTCTAGTCTTGGAGATCGAGATCAAGATTGGGTTGTCTTGCAATAGGAACAGTCATGAATAGAAAAACAGTCAAAGAAACAAAACAGAAAAAGAAAGATGTATCGATGAAAATCGAGTATAAAATTTAACCAAAGAGATATCGAAGATCTCCCTAGTATGGTCACCAAATAAATGTTGAGGATAAGATATGAATTGATCTTACTCAAGAATTTTCAGACTTTGCTTGGCTAAAGTAAAGTAGACGGGAATATCACCCTATGTTTATAGCCAACAAAAATATATATCATAACTCACAAGTATTAATTACAAGTGCTTAGGTTAGTCTTTTATCAACAAAAAGCTTGCTGGAAATTCACTTTTTATGTTATTTTCTAAAAATATCAGTTGTTGAAATAAATATAAGAAAAAAATTAAAGACACCAAGACCATAATCAAGATAGATGAGACATAAAGCAATCCCTTATTTCATTCCAATTCACCAAAAATTCAATGTATTTACAAAACTTCACGAAGAAATCTTGGACCAAAGTCAAACTTAGAAATTCTCGATGGAACATACAAAAGGACCTCTGACAGAAAACCAAAACTGAACTCTAAAAGCTGGATCAGCTTGCCACAGATTGTTTCCCACTCGACTCTGCATAATAGTCTTTATCAGTCATGAAAGTTAATTCACAAATAGACAAGTCTACACATACTGTCAAAGATAGATCAACACCTCTGAAGAACAAGTGTTTGAATGATTTGATTCAGCCCTGAATATTGTTGTCTACAATAAGACCCTGCTATCACAAAAGAGAATTAGGCTATGATGAATGTATGAATGAATGAAAATTGAACTATCTCAACATAAACTCAAAGAGAAAACCTTAGCATGCTTTGTGCTTCTATCTTCCTTTGTTCCTCCCTTTCCTTTTTGCTTTTAACAAATTAGAATTGGTTGAAGAAGTTGAACCAATTCATTAGTTAAGTTAATTAAAAGACTCAACTAACTTTAGTTAGGGAAAGTAAAAATTATAATAAGGGTCATAAATAATAATAATAGCTAGTAGGTGGGACCCCTTGTGACTTCCTTTTGTTTATAGAAATCTTAATAATCATAACATAACCATTAGTCAATCAAAGCATACCTACGTGTGTCTCCCCTCGACACATTCACTTTTGGTATTTTAAGCTTATGAAATTTAAAGCCATTTCAAAATAGTAATCATATATCCAAAATAACCATGTTGTCCAAGATCCATGAAGTCAACTATCATAAGATGATAGATAGAATAAAACTCAAAATCATATTTTCCCTTGCTGATGTTAGTTTCCTTTAGTTCTTCTTTTTGATAGAGGCGTGATAGGCCTTTGTTTTTAGCCTTTTACTTGAATGGCACGTCCCTGTATGTGTGATTGATTAGCAAAATGATCTTTTAAATAACCATACATGACAACTCTTACAACTAGGAAATAGATTTTGGCTCAGAATTATATTAAACTCATGCAATCCAATCTATACAAATTGATTTTCTGTTAATCAACGAGCAGGGGGTGAAACAGGTTTCTAGGATATGTGAGGGGATTGTATTGAGCGAAAATATGATATAATGGAGGGGAAAAACACAGTTACTACTCAATGGTAACAACAATCAACTGTAAAACAAGTCAATCAAACATCACTGCAATCCACCCAAAACACTGCCACTTTCATCTATCTCAACACAAGAAACCCTTGGTTGTAATTAATCTCGGAACAGGGAGTGAAAGAGGGATATGGGATACGTGAAGGGTTTGTAATTAGCGGAAAGTGAGATCATGGAAGGGGAAGAAAACGATCATTTTTCATGAAATTAATCAGGTGATACATAATAAAATCTATAGTAAGACTAGATGTACCATTCCATCAAAAATCATTTGATTAAATAACAATTCTTATACATCTAACCAGTTTACTGTTCATTAAGCAAACTTTAACACCATGTTACTGCAGAACGGTAAGTTTTCCTATACGATTTGCAGGGAGCATTGTTCTCACAATATACATTTATAAAAAATTATGAACAATCACCATTTCCAGTCTGTTACTATCAAAATCAATCACTACTCAGTCATTTCTTCAGTCAACGATTATACTCCACAATCACGCTTCCAAATCAACGAAGTCACTATTTCTGCAATAGAACCAACAAAGAATTTGCAACGAAATTCGTTCTCATATATCTACATAGTAAAAGACCAAAATTACACGCATGAAAATGACAAGTCACGATACAAACAACAGCCATCATTTAGACACAAGCTATGCAGGAGTAGCTTTCTCGGGAAATGTAGCTCTTCTCTTGTAAACAATCAATCCAAGGTGACTTAAAAGTTGAGCTACCTACCCAACACGATTTTCATCAACAGTGGCCAGCTCCAATAAATAACACACTTAAAACTCAGTGGGTTCACTGAGTATGGAAACAAGTCATCCATACTACATGCAGTGTGCAGCGGACAAAGCCCACAGGGTGACAGTCCAATGATCACTCATTCCAAAAGAAGACCATAGTTATCATGCCAATAATTTACTTTTTCAAAACCTTATTTACATGACACGATATGTGTGGGCAACACCCAGCATTCGTAACCAATGCCAACCATCATTCAAATCTCCATAAATGTAATTATCAGTGGTTGCACATCAATCAACAATTCGCCACTATGAGAGAAATCAAACAATCGAACAGACTGCAGTAGCTATGTGTATTTACACATCAAATCGAATCAGAGCAGAGATCTTCTTCATTAACAATACTGATTTTTTGATATAAGGAAGGTGACTGTGTAATACGAAAGTGTGAATTCAATGTAGGGCTTAACATTACCATCGGGAAGGTAGTAACTATATGCCAAAACAAAACGACTACCATACAACTGACTGGGCAAATCCATATTCAAAGTAATCGACCATATTTCCAACCCACAATAACCCATTGCAACTGAATAGGCATGGAAATTTTCTCTGCGGAACTTCAGACTGGGGAGAATAAGGGTTCACTTGGTAGCCACCATAGAAAAAAGAAGAGCCCATATTGGTATGGTAAATGTAATTGAACGCACGCATGGTATAACCCTCATGCCCTTCGATCAAACCACCACCACAATGCGGTAAGGACAGGCTGATTAAGAACAGGAAAAACAACCCAGTTCGTGATCCCTGGTGGTGGAAACAATACATTTCCCGTGTGTACGATGCGTGGTGATATTTTAGCCACAAACCCGATAAAAGAAAACGCAAATTAACTACAACAATGCGAAAATGTGAAAATAACCTAGCAAGACCAACAAGGTCTTTCAATGGGGATAACAAAGGTTTATGTTGACTACTAACACCTATTATTGTTACGACTTCAACCTCATTTCAAAGAGAATCATTAATGTCGCATTTACAATCACCATTACACAGCCGCAATACTTAAAGAGAGCACAGCTAATACACTTGAGCCAAAATCCATTTCATAACCAGAGTAGATTCATGAAGGGCCAAAAAAAAGAACATACATGTAATCAAATGCCTTGAGCATGTGTTGGCCAAGCAGTTCCTTTCTGCTGAGAAGTCAGAACGTAACCACAGCTGAAATGTTTGGAAGATAGGATGACCATGGTGGCTTCCATTGGTAAGGGTAAAGGTGATGTGTAATAAATGCACATCACTTACTCTGATTTCAATCAATTCTTAGTGTGTGCCATGGGCTACAAGGACCATTCTTCTAATCCAGACATACGTCCTAGAAGAATGATTGTCCTGGACCATTTTCCCTCCAGCCACTACTGTGAACTCAGGGAAAATGTTTGTCCTATACCAATCTCCCCACTCTAGTCACTACTGTGAACTTAGGGAGATGGACCATTCTTCTAATCTGGACATATGTCCTAGAAGGAATTTTTTCCTGGACCATTCTACCTATCCAGGAAATTCCCCAGAAGAATAGTTGTCCATGGTACACCAACAATCTATCAACCTGGACCATTCTCCACAAGGAGAATGTTTGTCCATTATAAATTTGTAAATCCTGGAGCATTATTCACCTGGAGAATGTCTGTCTACTAGCAATCTGTTCTCCCTGGAGCATTCTCTGTCTGGGGAATGTATGTCCACCAACACACTGACTATCCATGATTCCATATATCAGCACTCCCTCCCAAACAAGGTATTCATATGCTCCCTTTAAACCGAGGGAGCAATCTCTACGAGTCCTAGCTTGTCCTTCAAGTATGCAAACTTTATCTTGGATAGAGGCTTTGTCAAAATACCAACTATTTTCTCATCGGTGGGGATATACTGGATAATCACTTTTCCCTTCTAAACTTTATCACGGATAAAATAGTACTTGATCTCAATGTGCTTCGACCTGTCATGGAATACGGGGTTCTCTGAAAGCTTCACACAGTTTTGATTATCACAATATATCACAGTTGTATCCAACACCTGATCAAATGGTCCAGAAATCAGCTTACGGATCCATATTGATTATGTACAAGCATCACAAGCTGCAATATACTCTGCTTCTGCAGTGTTGAGTGCAAGAGAGTTATGTTTCCTGCTAGCCCGTGATATCATATCAAATCCCAAACTTAAACATATACTAGAAGTACTATTTTTGTCATCTGCACTCCCTACCCACTCTAAATTAGTAAATCCATGCAGTTGTACATCATCATTTGGGGCATATCTCAAACCATAATTTAGAGTCCCACGAAGATATCTCAAAATGTGCTTCGCAAATATCCAGTGCTCATGTCTAGGTTCCACCTGGAACTAGCTCAACGTGTTCAAAACAAAGCAAATGTTCGATCGGGTATTAACCAAATACATCAATAAGCCAATCAATTTTCGATACAAGGATGAGTCTACTGAATTAAAATCAAAGTCTCTCATCTTCTTCAGATCTGTCACCATGGGAGTTGCCATGGATTTGCAATCCATCATCCCAAACTTCTGAAGAATATTTACAACATACTTCCCTTGCCCCAAGAATATTTCACCGCGCTTTTGCTACACTTCTAGTCTCAAATAATAATGCATGAGACCAAGATCCTTCATATCGAATTCATAGGCTAACTCCCTCTTACATTGAATAATGAGAGGCTATGCACCTGTCAGAAACAAATCA
>JASDQU010818455.1:12129-26787 GCA_032191745.1 Picea mariana | reverse complement strand
TTCCTTCCTTCATTCCTTCTCTCTTCCCCCTACCCATCTCTCTCTACCTCTTCACCCCACCTTTATCTCATTCTATCCCTCTCTCTTTCTATCACTCTCTCTCCCTACCCCTCTTTATATATACCCTCTCCCTTTCTCTCATTCACTCCTTCCCTCTCTCTATCCTTATATTCCACTCTCTCTCTCTTCCTCCATCCCTCTATACCCTTGTCTCTATCCCACCACTCTCTCTCTTTCATTCACTCTCACTCACTCTCTCCCCTTCTCTCCCTCTCCCTCTTTCTCCTCCCTCTACCACTCTCTCTGTCCATCTATTTATCTCCCTTATCCCTCTCTCTTTCCTCCCCTCCCAATATCTTTCCTTCTTTATTTGTTGGAGTAGGCTATTTTTGGGTACAGGGTAGTAGTTTGGAGGACAATTGAAGTTCTTTCTAGGAAATGAGGAAAATAAACACACCAGAAGACAGAGAAAGTAACGCATCGAGAAATAAGGAGAACACGAAAAGAGTCAAAGCAATGAACGAAGACCAATTGCACAAATGAAGTTATTATGTGGACAAACCTAATCCACTTGGGTTAGGGTTTTGGTTATGATGTAATGGGTTTTTACCCACTCTTTTCCATATAAATATGATGTATGAGGTAGAGAGGCGTGGCTGTTGTCATATTATGAGAGTTCAATTTTGAGTTGCAGAGACTAGTTTTGGTTCAGAGTTGTGGAGCTCATATGAAGTTAATTTTTGAGATGTATGGATTGTAATTGAGGGTCAGGTCACAAGCTATGGACCTTGGTGCGACAATGGTGAGTGTCACGGAGTAATACCAAACTTATGATGTAATGCGCACAACACACTATTTTGACGAAGGTGAATAAAGAAGACATATGTTTGTGGACATAGCCCAAGGGGGGTGAAACACGGTAACACATGTGTCATTGTGTGGAATGTGTCTCTTTTATGTGTTGCAATATTTACTATGATGAATGAATGGATAATTGAATGAATCTGTTAAATTTTATTTACAACGCGCAATAGAATAATGATGGTATTTTTTGTAGAATGCATGTTAAAAGTTAAATAAATGGTAGATATAATGAATTTTGAAGTAGAATATTAGTAAGAATAACATCCTCGTGAACACCATCCCTTCCATGACTATAGACATTTGGGTCTTACAATCACCCATAAGCCATATCAGGTGAGAATGTGTTGTGCACTCTGTGCAGAGTGTTTCCTTTTGGTCTCCAGAAGGGCCGATGGTTTCTAGGGTTTTGTTGGAGAACTAAGGTAAAACTCGAGTCATCCCATACATCCAACAAATGGTTTCGTTGTTGGCTGGAAATCAGAAGAACAACCTAGAAGGGATTTTATGAGAAGTACAGTGAAGGAAATGCAATGGTATATAGGGATGTTCAGGCCATGTAATCATACTAAGCAGGAGATTGAAAGATGGTTGGAGACAAAAAAAATCTCTAGTTTGCGCATAAAGATAACAGAAGTTCCAAGTATACACCACACCAATATCTGGAGAGCTATGTGTTTACTGATTTGCATGAGGACTTTTTCTTTTATTTTCCAGAATTGTTGCAATTTTAGATATTGAGGTTGTAGGATACTTGTCCCACTAACTGGATCAGAACAATAGAGTGGACTACTAAGAACATTGCGCAGTTGGAAATGGTTAAGAATAAATTCACGCACGCAGTGGATTTATGGTTAAAAAATATTATTGCAAGGTTTATTACTGAGTTTATAGTAGATACAACAAATTCATACATTGTTGTGCAGAAGGAGTTCTTAAAGGGACCCAAAGGAAGGTACATCAGTTCTCTCTACACGTTGATCAAGATATTATTGCATGATAAAGGTGTGATGACAATGGATTCAGACAACTAAATCACTTTGCTCACATGGGGGAACTAGGGGAAGCACTAAGGAAGATTTGAGATATGGAGAAGGCTCTGGAGAGAGGCTAGAAGAAGGAATAAATGGACCCCATCATGATGGATGAGGAACAAACAAAGGATATATTGAGTAGAGCGGGAGTGACGTGCAACCGATGACCCTACAAGTGTAAGATTAATAGTAATAAGAGGGTAGTATTCGAGCGGGAGGGCTTGGACAGTGATGAGGAAGAGGTAGAGGATATCAATGCAATGGGGAAGATTGAGGAAATCCTATGTGCCACATATGAGAGAAAAACCAAAGTACAAGGGTCCAACGCAAAAGAAGGCTCTCCATTACAGATCCAAATTAGTGTGGAACCCACAACCCCATGTGTGACTAAGACATCTGAAGAAGAAGAACCATCCAGATTGCAAATGATTAGTGGTAGAAGGATTTAAATAGGACAATGGTCCAATGGAAATTCAAGTAGAAGTATAAGTTCAACAAGTAGTAGTCATGTATCTACACCATGCGGAGGTGGTAGTACAGCAAAATTCACAATGGAGGGACAATATCCAACTATTAGGTTTCTTGAGTTTCATGGAGAAGGGTTGGAGGACCCAGAGAAGCATTTGTTTATTTGTGAGAAGATTTGGGAAGATAAGAATATTACAGATGAATATACAAAGGTTTCGTAGTTGGAAATCACATTCAGAGACTACGCAATAGACCGGTATATGGGTCTTGTTGTAAATAATCCAATGGGAGCACCTACAATTGTTCCATATGTGAAGAATAAATTAATCAATGAGTTTCATCGACCTAGTTCAGAGGATCAATTCATGAATGAGATGATAGAGATCAAGAAGAAACCAGGAGAGTCAGCTTGGGAGGTGGATCAAAAGTTCAATAGACTAAAAGGTAAGTTGAAGTATCCTAGTACATATATGCAACATAGACACTTATTTTTTAACTCTATTGCCACACTTGAAGTGTCCATTGAGGCAACATAAATTCTAGACAAAGGCAGAGGCTTTGCAAGTAGACTTACAGTTAGAGGAGAATCAGTACAAACATACATATCCAACTGTGGAAGAACTGAGAGAATATCTGAAGAACTTGACATTTCAGTTGAATTACAATAAAGGAAAGGAGAAGAGGGAAGATGTATGGTGTACACTATGCATAACAAAAGGACATCATAAGAATGAGTGTCCAACATTCACGCAATACTTGGGAGTAGGTATGCCAAATCCTTTATCTTCGGGAGGACCATGGTGTGAGATATGTAAAACATATGGACATGATCCCTATAATTGTCCCATTATGCAGAAGTATCAAACAGTACCCAAGACTACATTTTGTAATTTTTGCAAGTTAGTTGGACATGAAGACAAGGAATGTAAAACTTTGGAGATAATGAAGGAGAGGATTTTAGATACTTATAGGGTGCAAGACGAACACACGATAGGAAAACCTATGTAGAAGTTTGTAGCACAACCATAGTATAATAGCATGCAACAGTTTCAAGAACAACCACATTATAATAACACATAGCAGTTTGCAGTGCCACCATAATAAAATAATGTGCAACTGCAACATAATCATGCACCTTAGTATAATACATCGTGTAGAGACAACCGAGGTAACAAAGGAGGCTTCAGAGTAGGAGGTCATGGAGGAAGAGGATTTGGAGGAGGAAGAGGACCAATAGTTTGTCATAACTGTCAGAAACCAGGACACTATGCAAGATATTGTCCACAACCCCCTGCGACATGTATGTACTGTCACACAGCAGACCATGATACAAAATACTATCCGACACTATTGACAAAGATAAAGGACAAGAGGAACCAGAATAACTAGAATGTGCAATGTATTGCGGTGGAAAAAAAAGAAGAGGATGGGAAGAAGATCCATATAGTTACTAGAGGAGGATCCAAGACAAGAGCATATGCAACAAAGTAGAATCAAGACCAGTACCAGTGGGTCAGAAATAATGTTGCATCTGAATAATAGTTTGATGCATGGAAAGAGAAGGAGACATTCAAGGAAGCAAGACAAGAGATTTTGAAGGAGAATATTGCATCCACTTCAGGAACAAAGTCATTATATGATGTACCAGTCTATGGCATGCCTCCTTTATTTGATCAAACTAGCAAGGATCAGTCTATAGAAAAGTTCAATAACTTAAGAAACTTTTTGGTATCTTGTGTGAAGTTTTTGAACGATAAGTCATCTATGCAAGTATTACAAAATCTATTAGAAAAGTGAAATTCTAGGGAAGACGGGTTAAAGACAATCAATCATGTCCATAGGAAGAGAAGAACAAGTAGGGATTTCAGGTTGAATGCAAACATTGGATATTTCAATACAGGGGATGGAGCTAGGGTCTGAAGTAAATTTTTTTCCTAAGAAAACATTGGAAGCTATGGGAGAACCCAAACTGGGGTGTTCACCTATTCAGTTGAAGTTGTAAAATCAGCATTGGGTGGTGCCAATTGGTAGATTGAAGGGCATACCAGTGGATCTAGATGGTGTGCGCACCATGAAAAAATTTGAAGTCATTGACATAGTAGATAACATTACACCCTATACAACATTGTTGGGACTCAATTTTTGAAAATTAGGCTATTATCAACTTGAGGACCAGGAAGATGATCTTTGAATCAGGGGAATACATTGTTATAATACCCTTAGATCCCTTAGAAGGAGGAAGATATGTGGAACTTGCAATAGAAAATTTTATTACAGAGGACATAAACCAGTTGTATAGAACTACCGTGCGTGAAGAGGATTACATCAACCCAATTGCAGATGGAATGCTAAGTTGGAGGAATATTAGCTCTTGTTCTTCAGACTCTAACACATGACTAGAGAACTAGTAAAAAATGATTACATGAATTATCTACCAGAAGATGCACCAGAATGACGTGTGCGTTGAGATGGATTGACTCAGAGGTAAGATAATCTCCTACTTTCTATGGTCGAAATGGTTTAGAAGAATTTTTATCAAAGTTTAAGTTAGAAATTTTGGAGAATCAAAGGCTATTAGTTTTATACATGTCTTTGAAAGAAACAACTTCACGTTGGTGGGGTTCACATAAAGATAAGATTAAGGATTGGTATCAATGCAAAAGGTTATTTCTTATCATATTTGGCACATAGTAGGAGAATAAATATGTGGAGAAGTATGATGGGTTTGGACAACTTAGAGAACATTTAGATAGGTGCATGGTTCAATGGAGATTGGTACCTCTAGAAGAATGACCACATCACTTTATCCACACATTAGAAGACATTCCAAGGAATTGGTACACATAATTAGAACATAGAGAAATTGCAAATTGGGAAGAGATGTAACAAAATTTAGTGATCACTTTTGAATTTGAAAATGAGAGTCCAAAGATTGATACAACATTGAAGTTGGTAAGGGATAGGATATTTGAAGAACCCAAAGTTGAAGGTTTGATAGCCTATCAAAACCAGAACCGATAGACAGTCAAACAATTGTTACACTATTTTCACCTCGTGGAAGAAGATCCAACAGAAGAAAACTCATGCAATATTGAGATCCCAGAAGTTGAAGGAAAAAGAGAAGTAGAAAAACCACAACTATGATCAGATGAATTTTCGGTGCCACTAAATATCAAGAAGGTAAATATTGGAACTTAAGAGAAGCCAAATATTGCCAGTATTGGGGGTTATTGGGATAATCAAACAGTAGAAAGAATAACAAAGTTATTGCGCAAGCATAGTGATCTGTTTCTAGCGACATTTTCAGAGATGAAAGGGGTACCAGGAGAACTAGGAGAGATGAACATCCCTTTGAATCCATATTCCATACCAATAAGACATAGACCTTACATGTTGAATCTAATGTACAAGTAGCAGAAAGTGAAGGCAGAAAATGACAAGATGTTAGAGGTTGGTGTCATGGAACCTGTTGAAGAATCATAATGGATCAGTCCTATGGTAGTACATGAGAAGAAGAAAGGGGAAATAAGGATCTTTGTAGACTTGAGGAAGCTGAATGATTCTTGTTTGCATTATCCTTTTCCTACCCCATTTATAGATGAAGTATTGGAGAATGTAGGAGGCCAAGAAGCATATTCATTTACTAATGGGTTTTCAGGGAATCACCAAATTAAGATAGCACCAGCGGATTGACATAAGAGAACATTTTCTATAGAATGGGGATCATATTAGTAAACAATGATGCCTTTTGGATTGAAGAATTCACTTGCAATATTTTCAAGAGTAGTAGTAGCATCCTTTAAGGATTTTATTCATAAGTTTTTGGAAGTTTAATTAGATGATTGGACAATCTTTAGTTTATTGAAGGATCATGTTGAAGTACTAAAATTGATGTTAGAAATATGTAGACAGTGTCAGATTTCATTGACTATAAAGAAATATGTTTTTAACGCACCATTTGGGATCTTGTTAGGGCATGTGGTGTGTAAATAGAGTCTACTGGTTGATCCTGCCAAAATTGTTGTTATTGTTAATTTACCACCACCTAAGTCAGTGTGCCAGTTAAAAAGTACACTTGGGCATACAGGTTATTGTATGAAGTTCATAAGGGGATATACACAGATTATTTTTCCCACGAAGAAACTGTTGAAGAAGGATACTAAATATCAGTGGAATCATGAGTGCCAACAGATTTTGGATATTTTAAAGGAGAAGATGGTGACTATGCCAATTTTGGTGTTTCTAGATTGGTCAAAATAATTTCACCTGCATGTCGATGCATCTTCAATAACACTTGGAGCAGTATTGACAAAACTAGTAGAAGGTGACATAGACCACCCCATAGCATTTGCAAGCATGAAGATGTCAGATTCAGAACATAATTACAACACAACAAAAGGAGAAGGTATGGATATGTTGTATGAATTACAAAAATTCAGACATTACTTGTTAGGACAACACTTTAATATGTTTACAGACCACTATGCTCTTAGATATTTGGTCAATAAGATAGTGTTGGGGGGAAGAATGTGCAGATGGTTGTTGTTTTTTCAGGAGTTTTATTTTGAAGTTGTTGTGAAACCTGGAAGATTGAATGCAGGGCCAATTCATCTATCAAGGATAACAAATGTAAAAGAACCAAGCAGTTTGGAGGATAATTTCCCAGATGCACAACTTTTTCAGTACAAATTGTTGATGAGTATTGTGCTAACATTATTAAGTTTTGAGTACATGATTTTCCTGAAAGGTGTTGAATACTGTGTAGAATAAAAATTTGGTAGTTAGAGCTGCAAACTACCAATTGATTGCAGGACACTAGTACAAACTTGGTGCAGGCAACATTTTTAGGAGATGTGTGATGGAGCATGAACGCCCTATCATTTTGGCAGAAGCACATGAAGGCATAGATGGAGGACATTATGCAGGGAAGGATACTACGCAAAAGATATTATGCGCAATATTACGGTGGCCAACAATTCACAAGGATGCAAAGAAGTACCGTCATAATTATGATGTCTATCAGAGGGTTGGAAAGCCATTCAGGAGGGATGAGATGCCATTAAGACCTCATGTAACTTTGAAATTTTTTGTCAAGTGGGAAATAGACTTCATAGGACCAATTAATCCACCAACAAGAAGATCAAAAACAAGGTATATCATTACAACGAAAGAATATTTGACCACATGGGATGAAGCAACAACAATGAAAGATTGCAACGTAGAGACTGCAACAAGATTTTTATTTGAACATGTCGTTACAAGATTTGGATGCCCTAGAATTTTGATGAGTGATCAAGGGACTCATTTCATTAATAGTAAAATCCAGGCAATGCTTGAAGAATTTGAGATACATCATCAGAAGAGAACCCCTTACCACCCTCAAGCTAATGGAAAAATGGAAGTGTTTAACAAGATATTGGAGAATGCCTTAACAAATATTTGTAATGTAAACATAGATGATTGGGACTTGAAGGTACCAACAATGTTATGGAACTATAGAACTACATGCAAGAAGATAACAGGGAAAATACCTTTTGTATTGGTGTATAAACAGGAAGTAGTGGTTCCATTGGAGTACTTGATACCTAGTTTACACATTGCAACCATTAAAAACATGACAGAAAGAGGTGCAACACATGAAATATTGACCCAACCCATGGAATTAGAGGAATACATGATTATTGTTGGGTTCCATCAAGAAGTACATAAAACAAAGGATAAATCTTGGCATGACAGTCATATTAAGAAGTAGAACTTCAAGGAAGGAGATATGGTTCTCCTCTATGACAATAAGTACTTGTAGCACCTAGGGAAGTTCAAGATGCATTGGTTAGGGCCTTTTGAGATAAATTCTATCACATATGGAGGTGTTGTGCACCTGTGGGATTTAACAAGAAAGGAGGACCGAGGTATGGTGAATGGTAGTCAACTAAAGTTGTATAGGGACAGTCAACCCATTAACCCTCAATAGTTACAATGCAGAAGTTAGACTTGTACATATTGTATATAGTATGAATTAAAAGAAGAAAAAGAGAAGAAAAAAGTAGAAAATGATAAAAGAAAAGAAGAAGTTAGTGGATGGATACAAGGTAGACATATAGTTGAAGAATACAACATGCATCATAGTCCAGAAAGAGGTATGATAGAACATGAAGCAACGACGCGAAATAAAAAGTGAACACAATGCGCCAAGACAAAAAATGATCGGAAAGAAGGAAACCGGTGAATGGAAAAAAGAGGGCGCATCAGAGCATTTATGATAGAATTTATAAAAAGGGAAAAACATGAAAAGACAAACACTTATGTGATTTTGAGTAAACAAGAGAAAAAGAGAAAAGGAGTGAACATCGTGTGATTGTGTGAAATAATTGTGGAGAGTCCAACTGGTTTGAAGAGAAATTTTCTAGAGCTAGAACAATGACATTGCTAAAGTTTGGAGCACCTAGCCAGTTCACCATAAGGACCAGAAGTGTGAATAAATCGATAGAGGAGGAAATTGGGGTGGTTTATGTGGATGAGATTATGTCAAAAGAAAGTGAATCAATTATCCCGACGTTGGTTAAGGAACATAACCCAGAGGAAGAAGTAGTAGAAGTAAACCAGGCGAGAGAAGGTTGGAACCCTAGTACAAAAGAAATTCCTAATGCAGAAAAACCAGAAGTGGAACACATAGAGGAAGCACAAAATGAAGAAGATAGTGAGAAGACAGAATGAGATAAACCTAGAAAAGAGTAACCCTTGAAGGTCGAGGATGACAGTGACACTGATCAGTACATTGAGAAGGAAGCACAGATTGAGATAGCAGGTCCATCAAAGAAGAGAACAAGGCCATACCTAACAACAGAGTGTGACAAACACATGTGTCATTGTCACTGCCCCATATTCTAGAATTGGTCATAGTTGTAGAAGATATGTTGGGGTTTATTCCCAAGCTAAAATACACAAATCATGACATGATAGGGGCAACTCAATTTCCATAGATTACGTAGGATATTTATATGGAAAAAAAGGGAAAGGGCCCATTAGGAGATCTTATTTTTTATCCAAAACAATGGATCGCAGGGATGTATAACTATGACATCATGAATTTATTAGAAATAACTCACTTCGGCAGGGGGAAGGATATCAATGCATGCATGAAACAACTATAGGAAAGAGTCCATGGAGGATTTTTGTGGATGGACATACCCATATTGATTGATGTATAATTAATTGCATAGATTACAGGGCTGCCAACAGATGGGTTGAAACTTGAGTAGTATTTAGATGATAAAACAAAGGAAAATGCCATTGAAGAATAAGTAAAATCTCAATTTGGCATTGACAAGGGAAGTAAAGGAATGATCATCAAGAACATCAATGACCTAGCCAAAAGATTTGCGACAAAGTTAATGGAATGCAAGCTACTTAGAAAATGTTGCAAGGAAGAGGCACCAACAGAAGTGATAGCAGTGTAGGTGCAGTGCACGAAGGGGACAATTCTCAGTTGGGCTCCGTATTTTCTCAACCTCTTTTTTGGAAGATTGCAGAGATGCGTAGGATGTTGAGACAAAGTTCCATTATTATTGTTTGTTGATCTTGATTGCTATAGTAGGATGTGCAGAACCTCAGTATTCTTCATTCTATGACATGATAGGAAGATTTCACGAAGCAAGATATGAAACTTTGTGGCACAATGAAGTTCCTAAGGAGAGGAAAGGGAATTCTAGTATTTTTGGCATGTATCTTGGAGAGATATAGGAGAAGATAGAAGACACCTGGAGAATCTCACCAAAAGTGGTGAATGAAAATGAAGGGATAGAAAAATTCAAGGCACCTAGGCACAATATGTGGATACAGGAAAGGAGAGACCCTAAGAAGACATAGTTGAAGATGTAGTATTGCATCACAACAGAATAAGTCCAATGGGTAATAGTAGAATGTCCAAATCAGTGGAAGGTACCAGTGGCTGTCAAGAAGGGAACAAAGGGAAAAGAATAAGAAGAATTTAGCATGTCACAGAAATCAAGTAGTCTAGTAGCCAACACTGTGAAAACATCATAGCGCACACATCCAACAGAAAGTGTGATGACAATCAAGAAGCAGAGGAATATGGAAACAATATCGAGGGCGTTAGTACTAGCAAATTAGCGCGCCCAAGGAATACATGGGGAAGCATAGAAGAATGATACCATCCCTAGCCATGAGAAACCTGTTGACGGGCGAAATTGACCGTCCGTCAACTGAGAGAGTGGAACCGGTCCGGGGTTGTCTAATAACCCAAGCTATTTGGGATGAACCACCCTGACGGGTTTAGCAGCTCTGTTAGCCGATATAAGGTCCTAAGAAAGCAAAAGAAAACTAATCTAAACTAACTATTAAAACTAATCTAACTAAAAACTAACTATTAAAACAAACTAACTAATCTAACTATTCTATATATACAATCTACTATCTAATACTAAACTAACTCGAACTAATTAACTAACTAACTACTGAATGAAATATAACTTATTCACAAAATGTACAATATCTACAATTTACAGATTTGAATAAAACCTGAAAAACTCATTTGCATTCTGCCCTAAGACAGAGACGGATATTTTTTGTTGATTTTATAATTTTATGAACAGAGATAAGACATAAACTAACTAAATTTAAACAACTAACATACTAATTCTAACTACTAATCTAAACTACAAATATATATAACTAAACTACTTAAATTATACTAACAAATAAATTATCAAATAAATGACAAACTAACCTGAAGAAATGCTCCAGGTTTGTCCTGTGTATGATGATTTTCTCAGCTGATCGGAGGGAGGAAACCTGCATCGAATTATCCAGGAGCTTCTCGTAAATGATAGCTGCAGTGCTCTTCAAGTGTGTTTACAGGACAAACAAGACATAAAAATCACAACAATCATATAATTTATAAATCTCTACAATTAGATAAATCCGTATGCAAAGACTTATACGAAATAATTCAATTGATGAATAAGAGAAATCTGTCATTCATAAACTGAACCAAGTAATTGCTGTGTTTTTAATTGTTGAAAGAAATCAGACATGGATCATATTAATTAAATCATATCATTTTGCAAAAGACTATGATAGCTAAAGTATTCACTAATCAAATGCAAATTGATAAGCATAAACATGAAACAAAAGATTGATATTATGAAAGCGAAAGCTGTAGCAGAACATCAACTTCTGTCTCAGTTTGTATTAGAATTCCATAGCCTAGTTCTCCCACAAGTGAGGATGATCCTTATTACAAAAATAATAAGTATTTATAAGTTTTTCCACAGGGTAAAACCTCCCTGTGGAAGTTATCAAACTGTTTACACAAATCTGGGAAGATATCCCAAAGTTGACTAAACTAGGAAACTAAAATAAAACTAAAACACCCAAATATCTCTTGAACTGTCCATCAAATCCCATGCAATTCGAATTTACCTGAAACAGGTCAAAAATGAACAAGTTAGAGGGATATTTTATTAATAAATAATAAAAGATTTAATTCTATAGACTAGCTACAGAATCTGGCGATTCTGTAGCTGGTCTAATTTGAAAATAGAACTGTATTAAACCAATCCAGAACCAATAGAATTATATTCAAATCTTTAAACAAATATTTGATCACTAAATTGACACAAAGAAAATCGCATCTTGTCAGAAGTAGCCAACTCTATTTGCCAATTTTAAATAGACATAAATCGTAATTGAATCAAAACGAAACTAACAGGATCATTTTTTTAGTTTACAACTACATCAAACCAATTTGGGACCAACAAAGTCGTTATGCTTAAAGAAAAATCATATCAATTAAAACACAGCTGTGTCTTATTTTAGGAAACAAATCCTTTATACAGGTTGAATGCAGTCATAATCCAAACGAAAACATTTATCCAAAATGAAATAGAATCATATTTGGTGAATTAAAATCAATAGAATATATTAAAAACAAACAAGATTAATCTAAAGCAAACCCCAATCGACTATATTAATTCAAACGAACAGAATTGCTTCAAAGCGAACCAAACTGAATCAAAACAAATCAATCTTTTATACTAAACTGAGAATAATAAAAACTAAATCATAGTTGTGTCCGAATTTAGCGCACGAATTTCCCACTCATGATTCATAGCGAAATTGTTTTGGTAAAATGAAATCAACAGAATCATCCTAAATCAAAACTAACCGAGCTATTGAAAGTAAATCCAATCAATTATATTAATCCAAGCAAACTCATAAAGCAGAAATGATGTTGAAATACATACCTGGGCAGAAAGAAAATGCTTCTTTTGACAGACTGCTTGATGAATCTGTGGATTGATCAAGGGTTTCAATAGGAAGTTGAGGCATAAGGTTGGACGGGCAGAAGGGGTTTTGAAGCACAGGTCTGGAGAAGTGATAAGCATTCTGGCAAATGCACACAGACCTAAAACACATGTTCAAGCCACTGAAAATTGACATGTAAAACAAAAGCTAGATCTCTGTAGTAACTCACTTTCTGAGGAAACCGCTCTCAATGAAGGTAAAGGGGATAAAAAAAGTTCTGGGTTTTCAACGGTTTGATCTAATTCAAAACCGTTTTCCTAGAATCACTCACGCAAAAATGTGACTCTGGGGGCAATTACGGGGGCAGCCTTAAGCAATCTTCTCTGGCAAAAATGAAACCAAAACTGACTCTGAACACCATGGGGGTTCAATTCACCCTTCAGGATCTAGGAGAGAAAATACAGTGGATAGGGGTTTGGGTAGGGTTTGGACAAGGTATACGTAGGACTCAAAACTCATAGATTTGCCCAAAAATCAACAGAGGTAACCTGGTAGGGAGGCAGATATTAATGCCAAAGTGTGCGAGGGTGGTGGAAGGCAGTAAACCCATGCATAACTATCATATCAGCTATACAATTGACAGTGCCTTGGTATAGGTACGTGTATTTCCAAAGACACAAACTGATAAGCATAAGGGAGAAATCAAAACACACCAGCGAAGAAAAAATTGGAAAACAAAGAAATCCAAACAACAAAAACAAAAAACAAATATGCACAGAAGGTGCATCTGGAAACCTCATGCAACAATCCCCTGAGAAACTGAAAGAAATTAGGAAAATCCTGAATGATGGGAAAGCAGTCCTACTCATGGTACCTTGGGTTAGCGTTGATTCAGATTCATTTATCTCCTTACTTTCCATTTAAGATTTTCATGATGATACTGCGTTTTTGAAAATAAACGTTCAACTAGAAGTAAAGAGAAAAAGGATTAAGGGGAATTCCCTGACAACAACCGTATTATGGTTCTCTTGGTGCGCCCACTTGCGTTCATGACTGCATTATTACAAAGAGAAATAGTGAGAAATAAAACTAAAAGAAAAACCTATTCCTAAACCTACCCTAACTATTAAACGAATCAGGATACTACGTGAAGTCATGCTTCCAATGTAGCCATCGGAATAACTCTAATCCTGCAATGGAAACAAGATCAAGCATTACTAATAAGAATGGTAATATATCAACAAATGACAGAAACATATCACGCTTACCTTCATAATCAACATCTAAAAACAAAGTAAGCATGATCTTACCATTTCCTCGGATATTCTTGTTGTACGAATCCTCCAACCATTGTGCAATTTTGTCGTGATAAGGGTCATAATGGCATGGGCGAGTGTAAGTAGTATTGAGAAACTTGTCAGGATTACGAGGAAATGGAATAACCATCAGCCAAGGCTAAAATGCCCCTTCCTCCTGACAATTCTCTAAGTGTTCATTAATTTCTTGACATGGAGGATCTAAAAGAAATATGTCACGCCTACTTCCAAGATACTTGGGTAAAAAGAAAGCAAGCTCAACTTTGTCTTTATTGTGAAATTTTTTCATATATGAATATTCAAGCCATCCTAAGATCCTGTCACAAAAATGGGGATACAAACCATGACTTTGATGAAACGAATATATCAATGGGAAACTCATCATAGGAGGATTTGTGCAATCAATTTGATCATTGGTTTGAATGTTTCTTTCGATGAAATTGATCATTTCAAAATGTGAAGTATAAACATTGAGATTCGAGCTAAGCAAAGAACGAATATGAAACTTAAAATGGTTGATCTCCATAAAATATAGTGCATTGTCTTTTTCAACAATAAACTGTGTAAAATCATCTCGCAACATGTCCTCTTCCCATGTGAGTGATGAAAGTGAACACGCATCAAATCTAAGTTTATCAATGTTGGGTTTGGAATTGACTTCACCAAAATTTAACATATTGAAAGGATATGATTGTGGTGGAAAAGAGTAGGAT
>JASDQU010818453.1:13183-44598 GCA_032191745.1 Picea mariana | reverse complement strand
ACGGCCACAATCATAGCGCCCAGATCAACGACGCGAGAGGAGATTCCGGACCCCCCCCATCTTTCTACATTTAAGCGGAGGGGGGGGGTCCGGAATCCAGGGTGCATCTTCCCGACGGCCGTGATCTAAGCGCCCAGATCAACGGCGCTCACGCAATCCCATCCTTCTCAGCTGCCCTATGTTTAACTAACATGGGCCCTCCCCCTATCATGCCATCCTCTGGAGCCACCTTTCCCCTGTTGCCATGTGTCTTCTGCCCATCCACCTTCCCTCTTTGGTCCGCGTGGTCCACCCTCCTTCTCATCATCCAGTTGTCGCTTTCCATGTGTCCCACTCTTTTCCATGTCAGTCTCTCACCGAGAGCAAGCCCATTAAATCTCATCTCCTGCCCCTCCGCCTATTGTCTTCTACCATATGTCTTCCTCTGTCACACCTCTCACACCTCATCACTTCTTAACTTGCCTTGCCGATCCTAGCACCACCATCTCACACGCCCCATCCTTCGCGCTGGCCTCCATGCAGATACATCAGTCCGTTCAAGCTCATCCAGGTGTCAGTGCAAGAATCCTCCCACATCCCAAGAGTGACAAACTGGCCGGGTCATCCTCAATCCCAATAAAGCAGTTATTGAGGTGGTTGGTGGTGGTTAGACATCGCCTCCGTCATTATGGGAAAATCCAGCTATGATTAAAGGCACGTCGATTCGCCCATGAAGCTGTCAGAAGGGGGGGTTACGTCTGTCGAAAGTTGCATGATCTTTCAGAGACTGCAAGTGTTGACTGTCAGAAAGCCATGCAGACGCAAATCTTACAATGCAACGCCTCGATTTTGTTGTTGTGGTTGTTCTGAGTATGTATAGGCGTTTTTTCCATTTTGGTATCAATCAATGGTTGAGCAGAGCTTCCGGGTTGTAAAGTTTTAATGAAGCACTGTTATTCTGGTTATGCATGAACCTTTGAGACTTCTTGCCTTATGAATGCCGGTTTTCCTTTTCCATATGTGTTTCGTCTTATGCCAGAGAGCTCATGATCGAATGCTTCGCGTGAATTAACACAATTATGTTATGATAAATGATTTGTTGTTGCATTATTGTTTTCTCTAGTTTTCCACATTTGGGTGTAAGAAGATCTTGCCTTTGATTCTTTCTCTATTAAAAACCTAACGTTCATTCCAGACCCCTTCACTCTTCTTATTAAGTCTTCCACCTATTCACCTTTTAATCAACTCACTGGCTGAAGTTAGGATTCTAGACCTCCTTTGTTCTTTACGTACTAGATAACCAGTCCCTGAGTTAGAGTGGTATCCCCTTGAGTCCTCAGCTCCAGTCAATTACCCTTTTATAAACAAATCGTGACATAAAATTGATGGGTGTCGGGCTCTGCTCCTGCTGCAATCCAGGAGTGACTTCTGTCGCCAACAGGAAGAATCACTGATGAATAAAAATCACACGAGGATTCCATGTAGAAAGAAGAATAAGAGGCAATAATGAAGGCAGATGTTGCAACTACATCTGTGAAATCAATATCAGTAGAAGAAGAAGAACCAATAATAGAAAAGAAGAAGATGAAGAAAGAAAATGTGCACAAGAAAAAGGAATATGCAACAAAGAAGGAAATAAAAACCGATTAAGCCATAGCTAAAGATAAAGTTGATGCAGCAACAATAACAACTAAGATAGAGGCCACATAAAAAGAAAATCTTGAAAGAGAAGTAGAGGAATCAGAAACAACAAAATCAACATGTAAAGAAATAAGTGAAGTTGTAGAAAAGGCAGCTGAGGAAGAGTGACATAAGAAAGATGAAGAATAAAGGAATGATGGTACATCATTTATGCACACCAATATCCCAAATATATCAATAGCAGGTGCTAGTGGACATACTCGATTTAGTGGGATAGGTCTGAGGATTTGTACCCCATTCAATCTAATCAAAGTTCTCAACCTAAATAAGTTCATATATAATAACACCACAGGTAGGATTGTACAAGAGAAAACAAGGAAAGTGTCGGTCAGGAGAGGTAATCCAATGTCAGTCCTCACATGAACCCTGGTAATAGGAAACATTAGTGAAAATCCAATCTCCATAGCTTCCATTATCACTAGTTTCACTACAACAACGGAAGACAACGTCTAGAACTTATACTGCCAATATACATAGAAGTATGCATGAATTAGAGAGCTAGAGAAACAACTCCAGCAGGTGAAGATTGTTTGAATACTAAGAGGGGGTGAATAAGTATGAGAACTTTTTACCACTTTCAATCATAGTATATGTAAACTTCAACTTTATCAGTAGTATTCAATAGTTTATCACTTATGCATTCATTATATCATTGCATCATAAACAATATCATTCATCAATTCATAATAAACAACCACATATACATAATACACCATAATTTATGTGGAAGCCCAAACAAGAACCATAGAATTCTTTATTATATATATCAAGAATACATTCATAAGAAGCACCAACTTCCAAATTCTCCAACACCAATTGGAAGGAGGAACCAACCCCCTGATTTATAGATACCACCCTAAAGAAGGCTACAACTCCATGAATTATCCAACTAGAACTAGAAGGAGGCTCCAACCCCCTAGTTTACAGGCTCCAGGCTGAAGGAATATCCAACTTCCTAAGTTCTCCGGCTCCAACCAAAAGGAGGATATGACCCCCTGATTTATAGGCTCCAACCTGAAGGAAGCTCCAACTCCCTGAGTTCTCTGGCACCAATCGGAAGGAGGCTATAACCCCCTTTCCTTTCCCAATCCAACTTCCTTGAAAAAAAAGTGTAGACTCAACCTATCACTACCACTAATAAACCTATAACTTCCACTGTCATAAACCAACCTATCACTGTCACTGTCACATCAACTAATCACTGTCACTTTGTCACATCAACCTATTCCTAATGATCAACCAATGATCCAACCTATCGATGTCACTATCACTGATATACCATCATCGACCAACTATAGCTAGATTGACTCACATGGATAGAAAATACCATCACCAAACCATGTACATAAACCATGAACCATGTACATCAGCCATCAACCATGATCCATGTATATCAACCATGTACAACAACCATCAACCATGTACCAGAACCTGTACCATACCATGTACATCAACCATGTACCAAAAGCTATACCATACCATGTAGATCAACCATGTACCATAAGTTGTACCATACCATGCATCAACCATGTACCATACCAAGTACATCAACCATGTACCAAACTTGTACCATCTCATGCATCAACCATATACCATATCATGCATCAACCATATATCATATCACTCATGATATGTCTCAATCATGTTATACACCATGTAACACAACATATCATCAATGAAGTGCTGCAAGCATAACCAAGATAGCCAAGATACCAAGATACCAATATAGCTACGATATGCTTCTAATAAATGTACCATAACATCATCGAGGTGTACCTCAACATGTACCAACATCACCAAGGCATTCCTCAAGCATGTTCCACAACATTCATTGCATGTACCTCAAACATATGCCATAAACTCATTAAGAACTGCCTCAAACATGCATCAATATCACCAAGAAATGCACCTCATACATGTACCAAGAATATTCCTCACACCATGCACCAAATATGTGCCTCAGACATATACCAATGCCTCAACAAGATACCAAAGGCATGACCATCACATCATCAACATGTAACTAAGATGTAACTAAAACCATGTGCCTTAAGCATGTGCCAACATCCATAAACCATGTACCAATAGATACCATAAAAAATGTTTCATATCACTCATGATATTCCTCAAGCATATACCATACAACTTACCATATGCGAAGTGTCTAAGATGTGCCTCAAGGCATATACCAAAACTCACAAAGACATGCACAAGCATGTGCTAAACCTTCCAATATGCAAGCCTCAAAACACATAGAATAACATACCTTTACACCTGGAGTTGACCCGGTACATAATATTTTAGATCTGTAGCTATTCGTCGGCCTCAACAACCTAGTACTAGCATCCTCCTTCAAATATGGTTTATCCTCGTGGGACTAACACATGAATCGTGTAGGCCTCAAGGGACAAGTGTCGTACAATACATGAGGGTTCCTTATAGGACACTAGTATCCTGACCTGCAGGGGTTAGCCAAATTAGGTTTTATCAGAAAAATCTCGCTCTCCTCTGCAATCCTAAATTTTTTTCTCTCCTTACTCTTTTTTTGCCTTATATTTGTCGTTTCAGATTCGTCAATATATCACTTTCTCATTGGAAGATGTTCAATAAACTTGTGTAAGTGAGTGTACAAATTGGATGCTTCTTGTTGTGTATTTATACCTTTTCTAAGTAATGTATCTCCTTAAATTTAGGACTTCTTGTTACAAACACTATTCCCTTTACTTAATCACTTGTAATTGTTTAGGGGATTCTTAACCATTCTTCAGGGCTTCCAAATTCATGACCTCATAACTCCTCAACTGTGAGGAACTATGTGATGTACCACCTACCATTGGAAACGGTATGACGAGGACCATCCATATATGAGTGTGTTACCCAAATTTATATTGTCCTTCATGTCCTTATTCCTCAAACAACTTCAGGATTCATGACCACACCTCTAGGGATTCTTGTAGACTTGTTCAAAACATCTTCTGGTGAGGGCCATGTTTAGAGCTACGCCATAAAGGGAGCACTTTGGAGACTTCTCCAAATACACCCATCACATATGTTGATAACAATTTCAACCAATTTTGTTGACATCAATGACAACCAAATGTCCAATAACATCAATGACAACCAACTATCCAACAATCTCCCCCTTTGGCATTGATGGAAACACCCATACTTGAACATTCGTACTCCACCTATGACCAATGGTCCTGATATTTCTCTCCCCCTTTGACATCAATGGAAAAGGGTATATTCGTTTGGGGATTCTCCCCTATCTTCATGTTTCTAATCTTTCTCTTATGATATTTCTCTTTATTCTCATTTGACATCATGGGTAAAAGGGTAACTCCCCCTATCAATATGTCTCCCCTATCTTCATGTTTTTAATATTTCTATCCTAATTGTTTTTTTTATGGTTTCTCTTCCCGTTACTTCTCTTTAAGGTGTCATGTAGATCAATATGGGACTTCCTGCATATTCTTCCTTTCCTCTCTTTCGATGCTTATTTTCCATTGGTGCTTCCTCTTGTAATTGATTGACATATATAAAAATCATTTAAAGTTACTTGACTTCAAGTATTCATGGCTTGTCATATTGAACTGACATTAATGACATAGTCATCCAAAAAATTCCCTTTAACGATATAGCTTATGTTGACGATTTATTTTTTCCTGTCTTGTTGTGCCTTTCACTTCTTTCATTCATGTGACTAACTAATTTCACCTGTCAATATGATTTCATCCAATATTATGCATCTTATCTGACTCATGTCTTATGTATCTGCCAAATATCTCATGAAAATATGTCATAACACATATCCATGACTCTACTACGATGTTGACTCATATGTTGCAACTGATCACAACATAGTCCTTGCTGCTCAATCTGTTTGTTCAATCTATAAATCAAACTTTTCATGTCTGGAACAATTTGTACTGAATATATCCCTGTCTGAATATATGCCTAGAATTCTCTATGCAATCATGAATCTCTTCTTGAAAAGTGTGTCACTGATATTCTTCATAATTGTCAGTTGTTACCTGCATGGGTATGTGTTATGAAATCTTTTCCTCAAACAATCAAACTGTCATAAGAAATTTTTCACTTTAGCAATCAAAACACTATGAAAATGCCTTCCCAAAATATGAAAACAACTCAGATTGCTCAAAATATACTTCTCTGATATGTAGATATGTTTCTTAGAATCCCCCTCTTCAATATTCATATTTTCTAGGAGTCTCCAAGCCGAATGGATCAGAAACATATCCACTCTCATGCAGTGTAATATTCCTCTTCATCTTTGGATTCAAAATTTTCATTTTATTCCTCTTCTTGAATTATGATATTCTTTTCATTTTCTTCCTGAATTCTGACATCTTCCTATTCTCTTGTAGATTCATCATGATTTTGCGTTGCTGCAAATCTCACGAGTACAATATCCGGGACCTAGTTTTCATTCACTTCTTATTTTTTTTCATTTCTTCTCCAAATCATTCTGTATCCAAAATCAGTTTTTTCCTTCATGGGAGGCTCTATCACGCTTCTATTTTTGTGCTATGTGACCATAATTGTGGAATTTTTAACATTCAATATTGGAGAAAGCCACATAACCATCTCTTTCTTGAACATTTATTCTATATGCCCTGCAATCTACAACTTTATGTCCAAAGTTAGTACATGTAAAATAATGACCGAAAAACAAATTTTGATACCTAGGAGCGAATGATCTTATTTATGGTGTAGTCCTTATGAATTCCTACCTTGTCTGATCACAACCTTGTCTTTGGTTGTTTCCTTCACAATGATTGAAGTTTCCTTGCTTCTTGAATGTAGAATTTATTTTGTATTCATTCCTCTCTGACTCTTGTTGACCATGATTCCTTCCTTTTGGAACTTCTGCATAACTCCTTTGTTTTGTTTCTTTCGTCATGGAGATAGAACCTTCATGAAAATGAACATTCTTGTATTCTAGTCCAGATTTATCCTTGTATGGCCTTTGACTATTGAGAATTTTTTCTAACACTTGAGAAATTTTCAAGTTCTTTCTAATCTTGTTGACTTAAACTCTCAATGTCATGACTTCCTTTTCAATCTTCTCACACTCTTTTTATATGAATATGAATTACTTCTTCCTTTATCTTTCCTTATTCAAGTTGAGTTTTGAAGGAGATGATTTCTTCTTTGAATGCTTTTTTTTTTCTTCCTTTCTTTCTAAATCTCAATTAAAGAACTGATTAATTTTACATCAATATCCACTTCACCTTCTTCTTCATTTCTTTCAAGAGTTATTTTCTTAGTTTCTGTAGCCATAAAGAGTACTCTTTATAAATCACTATCGTTTTCATCATCTTCATCAGATGAGGAACCATCTTCTCTTGAGTATATATTTTTCTTGAAGGATTTCCTTTTATCTCCTTTCTCATTTCCCTTTTGGTATTTATTTTATTTCTTGGGATCTTCTTCTTCATCACTATCTGAATTCTTAACATAAGGACACTTTTTTTCAAAATGACCAATTTTACCACAATTAAAACATTTAAAAGGAATCATACCTTTGTACTTGTTGGTTCCTCTCTCCAAATTTCTTACAAAGTTGTCTATTTCTTCATATTCATCTGAATCATCATTGCAAATGCAATTTGGCTTTGACTCTGGCTTTTTCTTCTTCTTTGTCTTATTTGATGCTTTGAAAGTTGATTCTTTCTTGGATAGATTCTCCTCTTTTGTTCTCATTTCAAAAGATGTAAATATTCTATGTAGTTCATCCATGCTTAGCGTACCAATATCTACTCTTTCTTCTAGGGATGAAATCTTAGGATCAAATATCATGGGAAGAGATCTTAGTATATTTTGATCAATCATAGATTCTTCAACTTCTTCTCCGAATCCTTTAATCACATTCACTATTTCATCAGATCTTAAAAAGTAAGATGCAATGTCTCCATCTTCCTTCATTTTCAACTATTCAAATTGACCTCTATAAGTTTGAAGCTTAGTTGCCTTGACTTTGGCATCTCCTTCATAAACATTCTGAAGTTTGTCCCAAATCTCCTTTACAGAATCACAATGCATAACTTTGACATATACCAAATCGACCAAGCCATTTAGGATAGAATTGTTATCCCTTGAATTGTTTTGACTGATTTTATTTCCATCATTATCGGTTGGAGGAGTGGCAGGCACTTTGTATCAATCTACTACTGATTTCCAAACATCAAATCCTTGTTATTTTACATATGTTTTCATCCTTCTTCTCTAGAAGGCATAGTTTTTTCCATCAAACTATAGTACTCCAATCTTAGCATATTCCATGATCATCCTTCCAGTGGTTAAACTATTTTTCTTGAAGGACTGGCTCTGATACCAATTTTTGGAATACTGAGAGGGGGGGTGAATCAATATGAACACTTTTTACAACTTTCAATCACAATATATATAAAATTCAACTTTATCAGAAATATTCAATAGTTTACCACTTATGAATTCAATATATCATTGCATCATAAATAGTATCATTCATCAGTGCATAATAAACAACCAAAGATACATAGTACCCAATAATTTACTTGAAAACCAAATGAGAGTAAACCATGTGATACTTTCTTATATATATCAATAATACATTCATAGGAAGCACCAACTTCCAAATTCCCCAACACCAACTGGAAGGAGGCACCAACCCCCTGATTTATAGGCAACAACCTGAAGGAAGCTACAACTCCCTAAATTCTCCATCTACAACTGGAAGGAGACTCCAACCCCATATTTTATAGTCTCCAACCTGAAGGAAGATCCAACCACCCAAGTTCTCTGGCTCCAACAATAAGGAGGATATGACCTCGTGATTTGTAGGCTCCAACTTGAAGAAAGCTCCAACTCCCTGAGTTCTCTAGCACCAACCAGAAGGAGGATACAACCCCCTTTCCTTGCCCCATCCACCCACTCTGAAATATAAGTGTAGACACAACCTATCACTACCACTGATCAACTTGTAACTGCCATTATCATCAACCAACCTATCACTGTCACTTTGTCACATCAAACTATGCCTGATGATCAACCAATCATCCAACCTATCGTTGTCATTGTCATTGTCACTGATATACCATCATTGAAAAAATATAAATAGATCCTCTCACATGGATATCGAATATCATCACCAAACCATGTACATCAATCATCAACCATGTACCAAACCCTAAACCATACCTTGCAAATCAACCATGTACCAAAACGTGTACCATACCATGCATCAACCATGTACCAAAATGTGTACCATACCATGCATCAACCATGTACCATACCAAGTACATCAACCATGTATCATATCATGTACATCAACCATGTATCAAACCTGTACCATATCATGCATCAACCATATAACATACCACTCTTGATATGTATCAATTATGCCATACACCATGTACCATAAGATATCATCAATGAAGTGCCTCAAGCTTGACCAACACAGTCAAGATACAAAGATACCAATATAGAAAAGATATGATTCTTATAAATGTACCATAACATCACTAAGTTGTACCTCAACATGTACAAACATCACTAAGACATGATTCAAGAATGTTCCACAACATCTAATGAATGTACCTCAAACATGTGCCTTAAACTCATCAAGAAGTGCCTCAAACATGCATCAATATCACCAATAAATGCACCTCGTACATGTACCAAGAATATGCCTCACACCATGCACCAAATATGTGCCTCAAGCATATACCAATGCCTCAAAAAGATACCAAAGGCATGACCATCACATCATCAACATGTAACCAAAATGTACCTAAAACCATGTGCCAACATCCATAGAACATGTACCAAGAGATACCATCAAACATGTGCCATATCACTCATGATCTTCCTCAAGAATATACCATACAAAAAACCATATGCCAAGTGTCCAAGATGTGCCTCAAGGAATATACCAAAACTCACAAAGACATACCTCAAGCATGTGCTAAAAATTCTAGGATGCAAGCCTCAAAACACATAGAATAAAATAAATTTACACTTGTTGTTGATCTAATACAAAAGATTTCAGACTTGTAGCTCTTCCTCATCCTCAACAACCTGGTACTAGCATCCTCCTTCAAATATAGTTTAGCCTCGTGGGACTAACCCATGCATCATGCAAGGCCTTGCAAGACAAGTGTCATACAACATGCGAGGGTGCCTTGCAGGACATTAGTATCCTGACCCACGGGGGTCATACAAATTAGGGTTTATCAAAAAACCCTCACTCTCCTCTACAATCCCAAAACTTTTCTCTCCTTAATATTTCACTGCCTCAGATTTTTCATTTCAAATTTGCCAATAGATCACTTGCTCATTAGAAGATATTCAATAAACTTATGTAAGTGAGTTTACAAATAAGAGGATTCTTCTTGTGTATTTATAGCTTTGTTAAGTAACTTATCTCCTTAACTTTAGGAATTCTTGTTACAACCATGTTTTCATTTAGTTAATGAATTGTAACTATTTAGGGGCTTCTTAACCATTCTTCAGGGCTTCCAAATTCATGACCTCATAACTCCTCAACCGTGAGGAACTATGTGACATACTGCCTACCATTGGAAATGATATGACAAGGATCATCCATCTATGAGTGTGTTACTTGCATTTACATTGTCCTTCATTTCCTTAATCCTAAAAAAAAGTCAAGCTTCATGACCACACCTCTGAGGATTCTTGTAGACATATTCAAAGCGTCTTCTCGTGAGGGACATGCTTATAGCTATGCCATAAGGGGACCAAGTTGGATACTTCTCCAAATACACCCATCACATCTGATGATATTAATGACAACCAGATTTGTTGACATCATTTACAACCAACTGTCCAACAACATCAATGACAACCAACTATCCAACAACGATAGATGAGAGTAGCCTACAAAGCTTCAATGCTAGTGCAGAAAAATTCAGGGTGGAACTAGAAGAGACCATCATAGACATGTACACCCACCTGTGCCTATTCCAACAGATAACAACCACTTTTATAGAAAAACATAGTCAATTGCAGGTCAAAAACACCGAGTTCAACATGATCCCAGAGGGAATAAGCATGTTGAAAGATGGATTGCAGAGAATCTAGATGATCCATTCAAGCTTTTATGCCCCTCAAACATAGACATGAAGGTGGATCTCACTTCACTATATCGATGCCAACAATCTGGGAAAAGATAAGACATGGATACAAACAACTCAATTGCAATTTGTTCATGAATGCACAAGGAAACACAAGACCTGACAAGAAAGTGTCCTCTCCCTCCCTTAGAATAACTTGGAAAGAATCTCCTTATGGAAAAACTAATAGAGAAGGTACAACAGAGTACAATTCATAGGAAAGTGGTAATTGAATCGACCTCAAAGGTGATGATGGAATTTATTGAACAACACCTTGTTCAACTCACCAAAGTCTGTACCATGATCCAGGCATTCATTGCCAACCTAGAAAAATACATGCAGACCCTCAACGACAACATGACCATGCATGAAGATGCTCTCAAGGAGTTGGAATACCACTGAATCATATCACTTTATGATCATTTAGAGATATGGACTACCTACATCCGAGATACGAACACACATGGAAGACATGACAACAAATTCAGATTTTTTTAACTATATATTATTTTATCTTTTTCAAACCACTTTCAACTTCATCTTTTTCCTCGTATGTGTCAAAAAACTAGTAAGGGGAGCTAAAAGGTATTTTCTAACTGATTCTTGGGGAATCCAAGAAGGAATTTTCATGAGTTAGTAATAATTGTATAAATAAAGGAAGAGACCCATTTTGAAGGGGATTTTTGGCTCTCAAAGATTTTTATACACTCGAGAAACTAATTTTAGAGAAAATACTTGGTTAACTAATATTTAGAAGCCCTTGGAGACAAATTTTGACAGAGATTAAACTTGTGTGTATTGTTGGTTGTTGTGGACTATTTCTAGTAGAATGTTTGTTGTCCACATGGGATGTAAGAACATGTTTTGCTTATATACTTTTCTGATGCAATTCATGTTATTCTTGCAATTTGTTATTATTTATGATACTTAATGTATTGAGCATGTGTGTTGTTGATGTATGCAAAAATATGACTTAGAATTTTCTGGTTATACATTTGTATGCATGAGTTATCTAACTTTTCAACGTCATGGCAACTATTTGATTGGGGTGTTTTACATTTTTTAGTTTCATTTCATCTCATTCAATTACTATAATTCACTCCTAGCTAGGATAGGATAGATTAAAGTAGATTATCTTTATTTTATGCATTTATATAGTCTTCATATACATATTTCATTTGCATAACCATCCATCCATTCACCCTCACAACTAGTAATGGCAGTCGAGACATAATCTAGATGGGTCTCCTAAACCAAACAATGCATAGTCTAATTGAGACCATGTACTAGGGAGTAACCCTTATTTTTGTTGGGAATTTCCACCCTGTCAACATAATTGGCACTAGAAGGAGGACATGAAATTGTATGGATTACATAAACTCATTGGATACACATGACTATTTCTATGAAAATATTCATGTTCAAACTCTTTTTCCTCATATCAATTCAGAACAAGAAATTGATTTTGAAAACACTAACCCCACATTCAAAAGTTCTGTTGGAAGCCCTGAAACTCAAAAAAAACTTGGTTTCCTATATACTATGAATAGTTGAATGAAACTCGTCGTAATACCCATGCATATGCCAAATTTCTTGGTAAACTACCAACATCGTAATAAATCTTAAAGAGGTGAACTAACCATGTGAGAAAACCCAGTAATAGGACCAATATTCT
This sequence comes from Picea mariana, assembly GCA_032191745.1. Taxonomy (NCBI): domain Eukaryota; kingdom Viridiplantae; phylum Streptophyta; class Pinopsida; order Pinales; family Pinaceae; genus Picea; species Picea mariana. The sequence continues at coordinate 32,106 of JASDQU010818453.1, read as the reverse complement.
TGTCAACTCTGTAGAAGATATGATTGAAACTAATTTCTTGGAAGACTTGTGCCCTTGAATCAGATCCCTCCCACTCCTCCTGAGTCTGAGCATAACTTCGACAATGAAAACCTAGAAATTGATATGGTTGAACGAGAATACTAAAGAGTTATAATTCCACCATGGTTATCTAAAGGTGCTCTGAATTTAGCAGAACCTTTTCATTAAATTCCCATAAAACCTGAAAAACTCCTTCCAAAATTTGATCCAAACAAACCCGAATCACTTGAAGTTCATATTAAGAATTCCTTTCTAGGTACCCACATCCTTGTTATTTGCTATGAATAAGTGTTTTGTATATTTTTCCCTTACACCTTAGCAGGAAAAGAATCCACATGGTATTTTAAGCTCCCAGTCGGTTCCATAACCAGTTGGGAAGACTTTGAAAAAGTCTTTATTAGAAATTTCAGGGAAGCTAAAAGTCTTGTGGCTTTATAAAAACTGTTAGGAGCTATAAAGATGGAAAAGAAGGAGAAAGTGAAGGACTTCAATCAAAAATTTACTATTGTGCTCAGCAAGTTTTCTGTCAAGAACACTCCCATAGAATCATTATCCATCGATTATTACACCTTGACTCTAATTCCTTCCATGGGGATGTTTATTAAACGAGATGGTAAATAATCCTTAGCTAGAAACTTTGAAGAATTCAAGGTTTTTGAAAAGGAATTTTCATCTTATGATAGTAATTCATACTCTAAAGAGATTAGGTCAACCATAAAGAAGCCTTTATTACTTATGAAACCTCCTGAGAAACACCCTAAAGATATACACAACATGGTTAAACTGGTGAAGAAGCTGTCAAATGAAGTTATTGATCTTAAGAATAATGTCGATGAAAGACCTTAAATACCTAGACCCGCTCGTTCTTCAAAATAAATGACAACTCACCTTAGCCACCAGAAGTCCCACAACTTACAATAAATCTAAATAGCTTTGGCAGGGATAACTTATACTCATACCACCAACAAAATCACTTTGAAAAAACATTCTCTCAGTGGGTCAACTCCATGACCTTGGTTATCAACCAGCTGTTAGATCAACAAATCTTAATGACGAACAACCCAACAAACCAGAAAATGAAGAATCCATTGAGGAGGCTCCTTGAGAGTCTACTATGTTCTTATGGGATTGGTGTATTAACTCTGATGATGAGCATATTGAAGAAGATTTTATAGGAGATAAACTAGTCATAAAATATGCCCCTAGAGACTAAAACCTATGCAGTAAAGGTCTCCTTCCCAACAATTCATATTCTATGAATGCAAATACCCCTCTCAAGAAAATCATTCCTCATATTCCCTCTTTGAAACTAGGCACCCCATCCCCAATGAAATCCAGTAATAAATATGAAACACTTGTTTCAGCTAAAAACAACAAACCAAGTACATCAAACCAGTATACAAACAATAACAAGCCCAACACTTCAACACCTAAAAAAAATCCCAATGGTTCACAACCCAACACAACAACAAGTAAAACATAAATTCATGTTTTAGACTACAATATTATAAAATATATGAAGAATACTAAAGATAACATTTATATGTATGTTATCTTCTCACTGACACAACATCATGATCTAATTCATGATGATTTTCATTCTAATAATCCTCAGAAGACAATCATTGTTGCAGCCAACAACATTCCTAAAGTTGCTACAAAAAGGAAATGCACAAAGTAGAAATAAATTATACCATAACGCAACAAGCATAGGTGCACATTCCAAGTCCCAAGTCCCTCCTTTTATAATTACATATGAGATTTTAAATTTCAATGTGCATAATTGCTTTGCAGATTCTGGTGCTTCTTCTAACATCATGCCCTATTCAGTCTACCAGAGAATAAATTTGTCCCACAGTTGACCACTAGAAGGATCGTGTAATTAGATAGGTTAGATGTTAAAGTAAAAGGAGAAATTAAATATGTCATGATTAGAATTGCATCTTGTTGGACATATTGACATTCATGTGTTGTCATTGATGTCAACAGTCATAGTAAGCAGAGCAACAAGGTTAATCTTAGGAAGAAAAGTATACTAAGAATCGACAAAAGAACATCACCTTAAGACTGAAGAAATTCATGACTATTGTTGATCATGATAGGATAAACAATGTTCCTATGATAAAATATTAGGAGGGTTAGCAAATGCATGAAGATCAAAGATCAAAAGAGATGGCACAATGAATTTCAGAAGAAATGTTGGACGACCATTCAAACAACATAAAATGACTGATGTCAAACATAGATTAAAATATCAGGAGAGTTAACGAATGAAATATCAAAATCTCAGAAGAGATGGAGTGATAAAACTCAAATCAAACCAAGACCGTTGGATGCACAATCACCAAATCAATGGCATGGATGAATTACGGGGAGTGAAAGTAGAATTAAACTACTCACCAGTTACAATCCCACAATCTGTCTAGACCGTTAGATCTCATAGCTTCAAAGATCTACGATTGTGGTTGATCCAATAAACAATGAGTTTAAGTTATAATAAGTCATGACCATCAGATGCGCAATCGCCAAATCAATGGTAGGGGTGAATTGTGGAGATCAAAATGAGAATTAAATATCACGCTTGTTCCAATCCCGCAATTAGTCAAGACCGTCCGATCTTATACCTTCGAAGATTCATGATTTTGGTTGAATAAAAAACAATGCACAACTTCAAATTGTGGAGCTCAAGTGACGAGTTAAATCATTAGCAAGTTGTGGTTCTGAAATCATCCTTGATCGTTAATCTTCTTTGAGAGTCTTCATAACTATTGGATCTACTAAAGTGGAAGGATAGGATAAGAAAATATGAAGTCGTGAAATGTAAATTCATGATTTGATCTGGATCATTGGATCGTGGAGGGTCGTGGACCGTTGATCCGACGCAAGTGGATATCCAAAAATCGAGAATCGAAGAAAGGAGATTCTCTAACCTATGACATCGTGAAATGAGAAGTCCCGATGAAATATGGACCATTGGATTGTGGAGGATTGTGTACCGTCGATTTGACGTAAGCGAGTATCGGGAAATCAAGAATCAAAGAAAGGAGGTGCTCTAACCTCAAACATCGTGAAATGTGAAGTCCCAATGAAATCTCAACCGTTGAATTGTGGAGGGTCGTGGACCATCGATCTGAGGTAAGTAGATATTGGGAAATCGAGAATCGAAGAAAGGACATGCTCCAACCTCCGACATCACAAAACATGAAGTCCCGATGAAATATGGATCGTTGAATCACAGACATATCTCAAGCTGTCATTCTGAGAAACCCTTCAGATACTATCCTGATCATTAGATCAAGGATATGAGCATGTGTCACATCGGGAGATCTATATCGATGACAACAAGAAACTTTGACAGACCATGTCAATAGTCTACGTCAGCAAGGACATGTGGCATAGTCAGAGAATGACAAGTGTCAAGTTGAATCATCATTTCAAGTACGTGAAAATCATGAATTTGAGTGACACGTGGCATCTACTTGGCTCGTGACACGTCATCAAGTGAGGTAAGAAAGTTACGTCACTCTGGGAGTTTTTCTTTGGGATTTTTACCACCAGCACTTGCTCAAAGTCCCAAAGGCACGAATGTCGAAGACCCAAAGTGGACATGAGACATCCAATCTAAAGATCACTTTGAGAGAATTTTCATCCGTCGATCTACTACAGTGGAAGGATAGTGTAAGTGGAAGAGTTAACTGACAACAAGTGATCTCCATTGTTTTTTGACTGACTCAGCAGGTGATCACTCCAGAGGAGAGAAGGATTTGAGATTTGAAATCTCTGAAGTCTGAAGACCCAGAGCAAAAGGTGGCCATCCATCTCAATGCTTGCTTAAGTCCTAGCCGTCAGATTTAGCAGTGAAAGGATGAGTGTAAGGATTAAAACTGACCGTTGATTTGGTTACATGAAATAAACTGTCCGATCTAATTCAAAGGTTTGAAATGTTGAAATCCCAAAGTTCTTGTTAGCCCTTGGTTATGGAAGGAAGTGAAGAACAAGGAAGAAAAGGTGAAAAATGAACTTTGCAGGAGACACAGTGACTGTCACTGGGTCGAAGTAAGAAAAAGAGCAGAAAAGATGGAGCGAAGCGAGGAAATGCAAGTCATTGGATGAGGAGATCAAGGATGACAGAACAACAAGGAATATGGATTGTGGACAACTCGGCAAGTGGAAAAAGCCATCATTGGATGCTTTGGAGCACCGCTCGAGAAGGAAGGAAAGACAGGCTGGCAAAGCCCAGAAAAAGAGGGTCAAGTTGACCTAGGGTTTTAGACACCTAGGGTTTTGGTATTTTAGGTTTTTTGCACCTAGGTTTCAGCCTAAGGTTGTCGGTGAGGTGTTTTAATGTATAAATAGAGGTCTAAAGGGCCTAGGTTTGTTTGGTAATTCTGCAGTACAATATTGTTGTTGATATAGCTATAGTATTGAGTGAGGGATCATTGTATTGAGAGAGAGAAGTGCTAAGATAGAGGAAGCCTTCTAGTATTGTAAGATCTTCTGCTGTGTGCAAAGGTCAAGTCCTGCAGCTAGGTGTGCAGGGAGGGGAGAGAAAGAGAGAGAAGAAAGAGGATCTGCTAGCTGAGAGCGCAGATAAGAACTATATGCTTTACCTTAATAAATCATAAGAACAATTTTGTGGACATAGCCCTAGGGAGAGGGTGAACCACGTACATTTTTTGTTGTGTGTGTGATTGATGCTTTGATATCTATTGTTGTTATATTGTTACCTACCTTATTGTATTAGATCAAATCTATAGTTGTGAAGGATAGATATATCTTGTTGAATGATAGATGCATGATGTATTGCTATTGCAATAGATCCACTTGATATTCCCCTGGTTGTAGACATCTCTGTCCTACAACACCTTCATAGTTTCTTCGAGTGAGACTTCATCTGCTTCGCAAGTGTTGTTGAAAGGGCCAGTAGCTAGGGATTGTTGTTGCAATCTTGGAGCTGAACATTGGGTTTGCCCTTATACCAACAAATGGTTTTTTTTTCTGGGACAAGAATCTTCATGAGGGAATTTCAAGGTGGTTCCCATCGAAGACAAAGATTAAGAAGTGGATAGAATATCAAGAGAATGACTTCGCTGAAGCCCAGAAAAGAACCTTAATCTTAGTACAAAATATTGGTTGGAGAAATATATCTTTACCGACATTCATGAGATATTCTTTGGAGGGATCCATCAAGAGCTACATGAGTGGTTATCTAGGTTAGCAGATACCCAGTTCGAGATAAGACCTAGATCTCCTATAGTTTGGACATCGACGTTGATACAGAAGGTTAAAAGGGTTGATAATGTTGGATCCAGGGCAGTAGATCACTGGTTTGATAGTACCATTGGTGGGTATATCACTGAGTTTATTGTTGATAGAGTAGAGTCATACAACCAAGAAGAAAGATATTTCTTTAAAGGACCTAGAGGAAATTTTTTACAAGTCCTGAAATTGAAACTCAAGATGTTGTTGCATGAGAAGAACATCTTAAAGATACAGTAGATCGAGAAGATTTGAAAAGGATAATGTTCAAAAATTCAGATAGTGACAACGACACAAAAGCAGAACATACACACAGTGGAAGAGTATTTTGAGGGGTTCACCTTGAGAACCTCTTTAAGAAAAACTATGGGGAAGAGGGTTTCTACAGTGGAGAAGAGGCAGATCTGACAGACGAAGAACATTTGGAACCTGTGGGGCCAGAGGAAGAAGCAGTTGAATAACTTCACCTAAACGAGCCAGAAACCTCAGGAACTGTATAGGCTACTAAAGTATGTAATATCAATCCCCCTGTTGTTTAATAAACACTAAGTAATAAGAACATTCCAAATCACCAGAGTTTGCAGAGCACTATTACTAGCAGCTAGACGTCCACTCAGACAGGAAACCTAGGCAATTCCATGGCAGATGAGATGAGGATCCCTATCTTTAGAGGATATGGATCTGAAGATCCTGATCATCACTGGTTCCTGTGTGAGGCCATATGGAACATTAAAAATATTACCGACGAAGCTGTCAAAAGAAACCAGTTTAGCACTATACTGAGAGACCGCGCGTTGAGCTGGTACATGAAGCTTGTACAAGGACTTGCACAGCCTAAGCCATTGAATGCGATCAAGAATGCACTAATTGAAGAGTTTAATAAACCTAATTCAGAGTCCCAATGTATTACAAAGATGAAAGAGATTAAGAAAAAGGTAGTCGAACCTGTTTGGGAGTTCAATCAAAGATTCAAAACCCTCACAGGAAGATTGACCTTTAAGATCTTGGACAAGCAGAACAAAGAATGGTTCATCACTGCTCTTTTACCACATATCAAAGTTCCCCTAATGCAGCAAAAGATTGCTTTGCAGGCAGAAGCATTGGAGATCGCCATGAAGCTTGAATCAGCCCCTATGGGAGAATCCTGCTCAGGTATGAGTCAGATATTGAGTTAGCTAACTAGTTTTTCTGTACAGGTCGAAGACATGAAGAAAGACAAGGGAAAAGACAAAAGAGAAGACATATGGTGTGTCAGATGCATATCAGAAGGTCATGACAAGGAACACTTCCCTCTATTCAATGAATACTTGGCTTCTGGATCTCTGAGCCCCTTGAAGCAAGTCACCTTACTGTGGTGCGAAGTATGCAGAAATCGACATTGCCCTGGCGAGTGCTATTACATGCAGAAATACATTCAGACAACCACAAACTTGTATTGCACATTATGTAAATCAGTAGGGCATGACGATAGAGATTGCAGAGCTTATGATCTCATGCATGAAATATCAAGAGACCTATACAATATCCAAGGGGAAGTACATCAAGAAGGAAACAATGCGCAGTATAACTCCCCAAGAAGAGGAAACTTCAATCCTCATGGTGGATACAAAGGACAAGTATGAGGAGGAGGAATGGGCCGAGGTCGAGGACAAATAATATGTTATAACTATGTGCAACTAGGACATATAGAAAGGGACTATTAGAACCCTTGTACCATTTGCAGTTATTGCAAATCCTTCGAGCATGTCATAGAGGACTGCCCTGTGTTTCTATCCAAGTTTTAGGAAAGACAAGGACCCCCGCAGATCCCAGTAGTGCAATTGATCTATGCTGAACATCGCGGAGCAAACCATAGATTCGTTGTTATTTCTCGAGGAGGCGCTACCATAGGAGCGGATAGAATGACCCAAGGAAATATCATAGAAGACTCAGGAATCAGAAAAGCTACAGAGAAGACCCAAAATTTTGACGTGAGGAAAGAAAGAAAAATCTCTGAGGAAGCAAGGCAAGAGTTCAAAGCAGATCAAGGTTCTTCCTCCAAAACATGACCAAAAATCAGGGAATATGGGATGCCTCAGGCATTTGATCAGTTGGCTTCGCCAAAAGGAGGAAAAGAGGTTAGTAAGCTCATTGAATTTTTATACACTTGTATTAAGTTAATTTAGGATGAAAACACTGTGCAAGAACTACAGAACTTAATCAGTAAGTATGAGATAGGGAAGATAGACCCCTTACTGAATAGGGTAGTACACCAAATTGGTAAGAAGAGAAGGAAAAATAAAGAATTACATTTGAATGCTCAAATAGGAGAGTATGATATAGACTATGTGGTCCTCGACTTAGGGTCGGAGGTCAATGTCATGATGAAGCAAACTTGGGCACTAATGGGAAAACCGAGGTTGATATATTCCCCTATCAGATTTAGGATGGCTAATAAGCAAGCTGTCAGCCCATTCGGATGATTGGAGCATGTCCTGGTGGACATTAATGGAGTTAGAACCTTTGTAGATTTTGAGGTAATTGAAATTGTTGATGAAAGTTTCCCTTACCCTACACTAATAGGAATTAATTGGGCCTTCAACAATTCCACTATTGTTGATTTGAAGAAAATACATATGACATTTGAAAGAGATGGCCTTAGGGTCATTGCACTCTTAGATCTAGATGAAGTTCTATGATACACAGAGCCCATCAGAGAAGAAGATCATGCATACGAGTTGGAAAACATCTACAAACTAACAGCCAGACAACAAGATTACATCAAACCTACAACTTATGGGAATCTAAGCTAGCGAAGTGACAGCGCGTGCTCATGAGATTCAGAAGAAGCACTAGAGAACTGGCAGAACCAATTGTATGAAGTATCTACCAGAAGAAGTGCTAGAGTAACTAGAGAAGTTCGTTGGATCGGCACAACAGTGAGTAACTTACCCACATTTGATGGTATGAACCCTTTAGAATCCTTTCTATCATACTTTGAAACAAGTGTACCAATACAAAAAAGATTTTTGGCAATGAATGAGGCCCTGAAAGCCACACCAACAAGATGGTGGGGGACACTTAAAAGAAATATCACAGATTGGACTCAATGCCGAACCTTGATGACAACGCAGTTCTCAGCACAAGCAGTAAGTTGCAAAGTAAGATATACCGGTCGAAGTTGCCCAAAGGAAAATGTGAGAATCTATGAAGAGGCCTGGAGTGACATTTCTTGAGAACAATGGGTGCACAGATTCATTAACACACTGGACATGACCCCTATCAACTGGTACATTCAAGCAGAGCTGTGCCTTGTCACTACAGATTGGTAAGGTATGATTCATAATTTTGTCACCACCTTTGCATTTTAAAGCGAATATACTTTAGTAGACCAAGCATTGCATATCATGAGAAAGAAGGTATTCAAGGATGCATCTAGCCTCCCTATGGATCAAGAAGAAGATGAATGGACTGCACCTCTCCAGAAATTGCAGATTTGCTACAACATCAATGACGATGACAACGATGATCCTAGGAAGGTAAAAATCACTGAAACAGAAGGCCAAAGAAATGTGGAAGGACCAGGAGTTGAGCTACCATTTATTGGTCAGCCAATCAATATTAAAAAAGTCAACATTGGGATAGAGGAGACACCAAAGCTTGCCAATGTTGGAGATTATTGGGATGTTGCTACCATTGACAAGATTACAGAGTTATTGCACGATTATCAGGACTTGTTTCTGACCAAGTTCACTGATATGAAGGGTATCAAAGGTCCTATGGGAGAAATGAGGATCCCTTTGAAACCAGGTGTGAAGCTAGTCAAGAAAATACCCTATACATTGAAACCAAAATATAAGGAAAAAGTGAATATTGAGCTCGACATAATGCTGGAAGTCGAGATTATTGAACCTGTCGAAGAATCAGAGTGTATAATCCCTATGGTCATGCAATACAAGAGGATAGGAGAAATCAAGATATGTGTGGACCTTATAAAGTTGAATGATTCATGTCTGCATGATCCTTTCCCTACACCATTCACTAATGAAGTATTAGACAATGTGGGAGGCCAGGAGGTATATTCTTTTACAGATGGATTTTCAGGATACCATCAGATCTGGATTGCTAAGGAGGACCGCCACAAGACCACATTTTCCACAGAATGGGGATCCTACCAATATACAGTAATGCTATTTGGACTGAAGAATGACCTAGCCATCTTTTCTAGGGTGGTGGTCGAAGCGTTCAAAGAATTTTTGCATAAAATTTTAGAAGCATATTTTGATGACTGGACTGTGTTTAGTTTGTTGAAAAATCATATTGAATGTCTAAGTCTAATGTTGGATAAATGCAGGAAGTGTCAAATTTATTTGAATCTAAGGAAATGCATCTTCTTCTCACCATTTGGAGTGTTATTAGGCCATATTGTATGCAAATAGGGATTGCTGGTTGATCCATCTAAAATTGCAATTATAGTTGATTTGCCACCTCCTACTTCAGTTAAACAACTACGCACTGCACTAGGACATACTGGCTATTACAGAAAATTCATTAAAGGCTATGCCCAAATCACAACACCGATGGAAAAGATATTGAAGAAGGACTGTCAGTTTGGATAGATAGACGAATGCTAGTAGAGCTTCGACACGCTGAAATAGAAGATGGTCATTGCACCCATTTTGGTTTTTCCAGATTGGAGCAAAGAGTTTCATGTAGACGTCGATGCGTCTTCTATTGCATTGGGAGCAGTACTAGCACAACCGAGAGAAGGGGAGATCGACCACCCGTTACCTTTTGCTAGCAGGAAGCTATCTACAACTGAAATTAATTACACCACTACCAAGAGAGAAGGATTATCCATGGTGTATGCGTTGCACAAATTCCTCCACTACTTGTTGGGAGGACACTTTAAAATGTTTACATATCACTCGGCACTGAAATACCTGGTCAACAAGCCAGTGTTGGGGGGGATAATATGCATATGACTTCTGTTATTTCAAGAATATGATTTTGAAATCATAGTTAAGCCAAGAAGAATGAACAAGGGTATTGACCACTTTTAGAGGTTGGAACATGGCGAAGAACTGACTAGTTTAGAGGATACACTACTAGATTCACAGTTGCTCACCATTAGAAAGATTGATGACCACTTCGCAGACATTGTCTAGTTCCTATCAACAAGAATGGCACCTAGTGAGTATACAATTTCCTAGAAGAAACAACTTGTGGTGTGCGCTACAGACTTTTCACTTATTGCTGGTTAGCTATACAAACTAGGACTTGATGAGATACTAAGAAGATTTTTTATGGAGACAGAGTGATCATTGATCCTTGTAGAAGCTCATGAAGGCATCGCAGGAGGACATTATGCAAGCAAAGCAACTACACAAAAGGTTCTACGAGCTGGCCTTTGGTGGCCCACCTTACACATAGATGCTAAAGATTATGCCAGAGCCTGCGATGTATGCCAGAGAGTTAAGAAACCATCCAAAAGAGATGAAATACCATTAGCATCGCAGATGACCCTACAAGCATTTGAAAAGTGGGCCATTGACTTCATGGGACCTATAAACCCACCAGGAAAGCTCACATGAGAAAGGTATATCATTACTGCAACAAAATACTTAACCAGATGGACCAAAGCCAGAGAAGTTAAAGACTGTAGTGCAACTACAGCTGCACATTTTATATTTTATGACATAATAACTAGGTTTGGATGCCCCAATATCCTTATGAGTGATCAAGGTACACACTTCATCAATAAGACAGTTGAAGCCTTGACTGAAGAATTTGTAGTCCACCATCAGAAGCGTACACCCACAAGCAAATGGAACAGTTGAAGCATTCAACAACATCTTGGAGACAACATTAATGAATATTTTCATTGTGAATAGGGATGACCGGGACTTAAGAGTACCTGCAGTACTATGGGCCTATTGAACCACTTGCAAGAAATTAACAATGTAGACCCCTTTCAAGTTGGTTTATGGTCTCGAAGTTGTTGTCCCAATGGAATATTTGGTACGAAGCTTAAGGATTTTTGCATTTACAGGTATGGATGACACTGATGTTGTTCAGGAAAGACTCACACAACTGATTGAACTGGAAGAAGATAGATTCATTGCAGGATTCCACCAACAGGTTCAGAAGGAATGAGAGAGGGCATATCATGACAGGAACATCAAGAAGAAGGCACTTGAGCAAGGTGATTTAGTACTGGTGTATGAAAGCAAGTTTATAAGACACCCAGGGAAGTTAAAAATGCATTGGCTTGGACCATATGAGATCGCCTATGTTAAAGAAGGAAGAGTTGTGTAACTAAAAACATTGAAGGGAGAATGGAAGGAAGGATTGGTGAATGGTAGTCGGCTAAATTTGTACTATGACAACTAGTTGCCTCGTAGTTCTCAGTAAAAATAGTTGGAAAAGGGTCTAGGTACCAGGTGCAGTTGAAACTGGGTACTAGACATAGAAAATATAGTCTGCACAAAAAGGGAGAGGATACATAAAGAAGAAACCAAGACTGCCTTGCGCAGTCGAAAGTCAAAGAAAAATAGAAGGATCGGATCCAAGTGCCTCAGGACGAGTCACAGCTGAGTGTTGGGGGTCTGTTGGCCCTTGGTTATGGAAGGAAGTGAAGAACAAGGAAGAAAAGGTGAAAAATGAACTTTGCGGGAGACACAGTGACTATCACTGGGTCGAAGTAAGCAAAAGAGAAGAAAAGATGGAGTGAAGTGAGAAAATGCAATCCGTTGGATGAGGAGATCAAGGATGACATATCAATAAGGAATATGGATCATGGACAACTCAGCAAGCGGAAAAATCCATCATTGGATTCTTTGGAGCACTGCGCGAGAAGGAAGGAAAGATAGGCTAGCAAAGCTCAAAAAAAGAGGGTCAAGTTGACCTAGGGTTTTAGACACCTAGGGTTTTGACACCTAGGTTTTGGCCTAAGGATGTCGGTGAGGTGTTTTAATGTATAAATAGAGGTCTAAAGGTCCTAGGTTTGGTTGGTAATTCTGTAGTACAATATTGTTGTTGATCTAGCTATAGTATTGAGTGAGGGATCATTGTATTGAGAGAGAGAGAAGTGCTAAGAGAGAGGAAGCCTTATAGTATTGTAAGATCTTTTTTTGTGTGTGAAGGTCAAGTCCTATAGCTGGGTTCACAGGGAGGGGAGATAAAGAGAGAGAAGAAAGAGGATCTTCTAGTTGAGAGCACAGATAACACCTGTATGCTTTACCTTAATAAATCATAAGCACAGTTCTGTGGAAGTAGCCCTAGGGAGAGGGTGAACCACGTACATATGTTGTTGTGTATGTGATTGATGATTTGATCTCTATTGTTGTTATATTTTTACCTTCCTTATTGTATTAGATAAAATCTATATATATGAAGGATAGATCTAGCTTGTTGAATGATAGATGCATGATGTATTGCTATTGTAATAGATCCACTTGATATTCCCCTGGTTGTAGACATCTTTGTCCTACAACCCCCTCATAGTTGCTTTGGGTGAGACTGCATATGCTTCATAGGTGTTTCCGAAAGGGATAGTAGCTAGGTCTTGTTGGTGTGCTCTTGGAGTTGAACCCTGGGTCTTCCCCCATGCCAACAATTTCGAAGTGCGAAGTTCCATCAGCCATCCAACTCATAAGAATATTAAATCGTGACCGTTGATTTGATGAGCTCTCAAGAACTTGTTTGGCCTAGCATTTGGTCACCGCTGATGGTCATATGATATAAAATTTTTAAAAGGAATTTATGATACATCACTGTAATTGATAAGCCCGTGGTTCTGTAACACTCGGTCACATGTAATGGTTTGAAGGAAGCGCCTTCATTGAAATCGTTCTATGTGAAAATAACAAAGATTCGAGATCGAGTTTAGAGCATGAAATTGATCCATAACTATGATCAATTTATGAAAATCCTTCACGGTAAAAATGATAAAACATTGATTATGGTAAAGTTAATCGAAGAGGTGTGATGGTCCAAACGAAAGGACATGGTGCATTATAAATCACACCATTCTGAAGATTATATAACCGAGGAAGTGTGGTGAGAATAAAGTGTCCCTGTAGTCCATATCAGAAGATCAAAAGCTGAAGCAGATTCCAGGAAGGAAATATGAAAATACTTATGCATTAAGGGTGGTTGGGTGGTGCAAGGGTAGGTTGGTGCCTACAGGAGTTGGTGCTTCCTTGTTAGTTGTGGCTGACTAAATAGGTGGTCGTAGCCTCCTATCAGTTGGTGTTGGTGAACAAAGGGTGTGGGTGCATCTTGATCAGTTGGTTTTGATCAAAGATTAAGAATATATTCCTTCTATGTAACATGTAAAACAAATTTTGCAGTTAATAGAAAAGAGTTTGTGGTTTTCCCAATTGGGTTCCATGATAAAATGTTGTGTTCAAATTCTGTTTGCATTAATAAATGAAAAATTGATATAATTGTTGTGTCACTGATTCACATCCCCCCTCTCAGTGATAGGATCTTATCCTTCAATTGGTATAATAGTGGGTTCCTTCAACACAGTTTAAAAAACTTGAAGGTTGATCTTGAAGATGGATCAACAAGAAGGAATTTCCAACAACAAAGCACCATTGTTCAATGGAGGAGGCTATGCTTTGTGGAAAATAAGAATGAAAAACTTCTTGTTGGCTCTTGGTTTTGATATCTGGAAATATGTTGTAGATGGTTACACTGCACCAAATACTCCACCCAAAGACGTTGCAGGAAAGAAAATATGTAATGACAACTCAAGAGCAGTTAATGGAATTCTAGCAGGGTTGACTAATTCTATATGTGTTAAGGTTATGCATTTCAAATCAGCCAAATAAATATGGGACAAGTTGGAGGCTCTATATGAAGGAGATGGAAAAGTCAAGGAAGCCAAACTATAGACCTATAGAGCCCGGTTTGAAAATCTGAAAATGAAAGAAGAAGAAAATATTGTTGAGTACTTTCATAGGGTATGAAGTGGTTAACTCAATTAGAGCGGCAGAAGAAGAGATTACAGATAAACCCATTGTGAAAAAAATACTAAGGTCATTACCTATGAGATATGATGCAAATATTTCTTCAATTGAAGATAGATCTGATCTAGACACAGTCACAGTTGATCAGCTCCATGGAATTTTTACAGCATTTGAAATGAGAACAGGGAATGATAAATCAAAAAAAGATGAAACAATTTTCAAAGCATCTAAAACAAAGATAAATTAGAAGCAAAAACTTCAATCCTACCATCATGAAGAATATGATGTGGAAGAAGGCAATTTCATTAGAAAACTTCAGAAAGGATCATGGAAGTACAAAGGCAAGCTTCCTTTCAAATTTTTTAACTGTGGCAAAGTTGGTCATTTTTCATCCAAGTGTCCCTATCCCAAGGAGGACCCTGAAGATGAAGAAAAAAAAACCAAACAATACAATAAGAAGGAAAAACCAAACTACAAGAAAAAGTTTTACAAAGGGAAAAATATTTTTTACTGAAAAGAAGAAAACAACAACTCGTCAGAGTCTAGTGTCAACGATGAATTTGATGATGATGAAGTCCTTTTCTTAGGTATTGAAGAATCTAATGAGATAGAAAAATTAAACATGAGAAGGAGTTAGAAGATGAAGCAGAATTTAATATGGAGGAAGAACTTCTCAGTGCCTTGGATGAATTAAGAAAATACAAAACCAGATATCAACAACTGAAAAGTTTTGTAGTTGAACAAAATGAAAAACATGAACAAGAATAAAAGGAGATGGAAAAACTCATGAGCAACCTAAAAAAATAAATCTTAGAAGCAAATAAGATAGAATAAATTCTAGAAAAGTCTCTTAAGGAAAAACAAATAACTTGTGAAAGAATGGAGGGAAAAATAGTTCACCTAAAAAAGGAACTAGATGCAAAAATCATTCAAACAAAATCTGAAAACAACTCTAAAATATTAGAGAAGATTATTACCATGCAAAGGGATTCAGGTAATAAAAATGGAATAGGTTACTCTCAAAAGGAAAGACAAGTTAACTCAAAATATTATGCAGATGCTCTCCTCAATACATTCAAGAAGAAAAATGAAGAGAAGATAAGCAATGATCAGAACTCCAGAGGATTATTTCCACCCATTAGGAAGGAAGACAAGACAATACCAAAGAAGTTATATCAAAACAGGTATCCTCGTATTTTCCTTGGTTATTGCTTTGCATGATCTAATTTCATAAACAAAGCTATAAATTGTAGAGCATATATAAAGAAAAATGTGAAGGTTAAGAACTATATTCTTAAGGATAACCAACCAGTAAATCGAGTTAAAAACATAAACTATAACTCCTTTCCACCTCTACAAGAAGGGAACTTAAAATGCTTCAGATTTCATAACCATGGACATAAGGCCATTAATTTCAGATTATTGGAAGTCTCAGAACAACCAAAGTTCATTAGAGAGCAAAAGAAACTTTGGAGGGAAAACACATCAAAAAAGGAATGTTTCATTACCCTAAAAGCTCTAGATAAAAAGGATCTCTGGTATGTTGATAGTCGGTGCTCAAAACATATGACAGGTAACAAGGACAAGTTTTTAGACTTAAAGAAGCAAAAGGGTAAAGTTACATTTGGTGATAATGCTTCAAGTAACATACTTGGGTAAGGCACCGTGAGCATGGGAAAAGACAAAGCCAAAAATGTGCTACTTGTCGAAAAAATGAAGCCTAGTTTATTAAGTGATCAGGGGCACTTCTGCATATTTGATTCCCAAAAATGTGTGATTAGGAGAGAAGACACAAGAAAATTAGTTGGTACTGCTCCTAGAACTCCTAAAAATGTATATATAGTATATGAAAAATTGAATGAGGAGTGTCATTGTTGGCACAGGGGCAGACCCAGAGTTCAGCTCCAAGAGTGCACCAACAAGCCCTAGCTACTGGCCCTTTCGGAAACACCTGTGAAGCAGATGCAGTCTCACCCGAAGCAGCTATGAGGGGGTTGCAGGACAAAGATGTCTACAACCAGGGGAATACCAAGTGGATCTATTACAACAACAATGCATCATGCATCTATCATTCAACAAGCTAGATCTATCCTTCATAGCTATAGATTTGGTCTAATACAATAAGGTAGGTAACAATATAACAATGACAAAGATCAAAGAATCAATCACACACAACACTAAATATACATGGTTCATCCCCTCTCTTGGGCTACATCCACAGAACTGTGCTATATTATATTAAGGAAAACATACAGTTCTTGTCTGCGCTCTTAGCTAGCATATCTTCTTTATCTTCTCTCTTTCTCTCCCCTCCCTATGCTCCCAGCTGTAGGACTGATATTTGCACACAGCAGAAGATCTTACAATACTAGAAGGCTTCCTCTCTCTCAACACTTCTCTTTCTCAATACAATTATCCCTCTCTCAATACTACAACTAGATCAACAATAATATTGTACTGCAGAATTACCAACCAAACCTAGGCCCTTTAGACCTCCATTTATACATTACAACACATCACCGAGAGCCTTCGTCCGAAACCTAGGTGACAAAACCCTAAAAGACCAAAACCCTAGTTGTCTAAAACCCTAGGTCAACTGGACCTACGTTTTCTGGGCTTCGCTAGCCTGTCTTTCCTTCTTTCTTGTGCTGTTCTCCAAAGCATCCAACAGTGGATTTTTCTGCTTGCTGAGTTGTCCATGATCCATATTCCTTACTGATTTTTCATCCTTGATCTCCTCATCCAATGGCTTGCATTTCCTCATTTCGTTCCATCTTTTCTTCTCTTTTGCTTACTTCAACCTAGTGACAGTTACTGTGTCTCCCGTGAAGTTTGCTTTTCACCTTTTCTCCCTTGTTCTTTGCTTCCTTCCATAACCAAGGGCCAACATGCCCCCAACACTCACCTTTGACTCATTTGGAGGCACTTTGGATACGATCCTTCTGTTTTTCTTCGACTTTGGACTGTGCAGGGCAGACTTGGTTTATGCTTTATGCCTCCTCTCCCTCCTTGTGCAGACTATATTTTCCGTGTCTGGTACCCAATTTCAACTACACCTGGTACTTAGACCCTTTTTCTCATGCTTTTACTGAGAGCTGTGAGGCAGTTGGTTGTCATAGTACAACTTCAGCCGACTCTAATTCACCAATCCTTCCTTCCATTCTCCCTTCAATGTTTTCAGCTGCTCAACTCCTCCTTCTGTAACATAAGTGATCTCATATGGTCCAAGCCAATGTGTTCTGAACTTCCCTGGGTGTCTTATAAACTGATCAGAATCTGGACCAGGGGTCTAAAATTTGCTCAATTTTCAAAGTTCTCGGAATGCGACGAAAACGGTGCCATTGCGTCCATCTCGTTCTCCTGATTCCAGCGGTATATTTATTTTCACAAACGGAGTCCGTATGGAGAAGTTATTGCGATCTGTTCGCCGAGCCAAATAGGCAAAATTTTGATGCTGACTGTACCTGTCCGTATAGTCCGTACAGGACACGTGGTAGGACCGTATAGCCTACGTGGCCGTCCATACAGGACACGTGGTGGCTCCAGGGCATGACACGTGTCATGCATTTATGGGCTTTTCAGCGTACGGTTTGACCAATCTTGAGGTGACACATGTCACCACTGGATGGGTGACACGTGGCACCAGGGTGACGTCAGCATCTTGCGTGGCATTGACATGGTAGAGGTTGTACGACTCACACGTGGCAGTCGACGTGGCAGGTGACGTGGCAGGTGGTTGACATGGCACATTTTTATTGGTTGATGTTAGCGAATGACATGATGAAACGTGTCCGGGTGTTGGCGAATAATAAGGAGACACATGGCCCAATCGGAGGGCTCCATGTGTCCCCCTCATTTTTGTTCATGTGGTTGTATAAAAGCTTATGGAGGCCGCAGGGTTCGACCCCCAGACCTCCCCACATTACAACGCTTTCACAAACCTCCACTAACCGATATGGTGCCAATCATTTGTTGTTATATGTGTCTACACGCAGATATTTAATTTGTGGTATAGTTCTAAAGGTAAAGGGGGGCGGGCCGGGGCTCAGCCCGACCCATGGTTCCACTAAACTACATATGACCATGCCTTTTGTTTAATTTGGTGCGCGGGTGTATTGAGTTTTATATAACATATGTTATATATGTTTTGCCAACGTATTAAAACGTGCGCACGATTATATTATATGCCATGTTTAATGTACGCGCGGTTATAATATTTGCGCAGGGTTGAACATTAAACCCGGTTTTAATATATATAAACTATTGTTTATGCGCGCGTGTTTTGGATTTATGTTGGGTTAGTTCAAACGCTGAACAACCATGCGCCTGGACACTTGGCAAGCCCAAGTTGATCCATGAAACAGTTAGCACTTTAATAGCGCTGGGACGTGGCCACATGCCCCATGCGCCCAACACCTCCGACTCGAGGGGCTTGATTCCGGTTAACCGTTCGACAAATTGGCATTTTGTGGGACGCGCGTGGGTGCTGGGTTTTGTGACTGAAAACGCTCAGAAGCCAGATTCATTCACCCACAAGTGCAGAATGGTGAACTAGTAACAGAGCTTGAAGGAGAAAATTCCAAAGTTGAGGAAACTAATGGAAAAACTCCAAGAACAAATTTTGTTTCAAGTTCACCTCCTCAAGAAGGTTTTCAAGGTGAAAGTTCA
>JASDQU010818452.1:5043-40614 GCA_032191745.1 Picea mariana | reverse complement strand
CTAGCACCAACTAGAAGGAAGCACCAACTCCCTGAGTGTTTCCAGCACCAACTGGATGGAAGCACCAACTTCCAATCATACAAGCACCAACCTGTATGACAGAGAATAAGAGTTCTCCCTTGCACCACCCTACCACCCTGGTTTCTCTGGCTACAACAAGATGGAAGCTACAACTCCCTCTGCTCAAGCACCTACTTGAACCTATGAGGACAAAAATCCTCCCTAGCACCTCCCAACCACCCTGAAATATAGATCTTTTCTATTGAAACTTATTACAATGATATAATGTTCAACAATGGCTTACCAGACTCATCACTGTTCTTCTCCATTTCGTTGCTCCGTTTGCCTCACTGCCTTTCTGCACACATGACTTGCGTTGTCTGCTCTTCTTCTATTTATGCTTTCTGCACCATGTCCATTCACTGCAAAGTTCCTCTTCTGTGCACTTCAGCTAGTGCACTCCCCTTCTTCTTCACACATGAATCACCTTCACTAACAACATTCACAGCAACCTCTGATAGGAACAACAACAACCCCATTCTCTTCTCTGTACTGTGTATTTATAGCTTCTATGCACCTTGTGCATGCAATGTTCGCAATTCCTCTGTATGCTGACTCTGCGCCGTTATCCTCCACCCCTCGCGTGTTCTGTCTGATCATCATCGTGACTCTTCAGCTTCTCTGGTGGTTCGCCCCGTGTGTCCAGCATCAATGTATGTTATCTTGAGATTTCTCAGCCTCTCTGGCAATTTGAGACTCTTTGTCTTCTCTGTGACAATCGAACTCACTTTCTCTGTTTCAGTTACAGGCCTCAATTCCCATCCATCTGTCAATCCCTTCTAATAATAGTCTTCCTTCACTGGACGAAGCTTGGAGACTCTTCATCTCCTCTGGTGATCAAACAACAGTCTCTTCAACTTCTCTAGTAGACGTCATCAATGGTTTCTAGTAGTCTCATTGCGTCGTGCCTTAGTAGCCCTTCGATCTTGTTTAAATTCATCTACATCGTTGGATATGCGGTGAGAAAATCTAGAAGGTCAGTATCTGTGCTCTCAGATCTACGGTCGGGATTTGATTCCAAAGCCCCCTTGCCATTCTATCTTTAAGCGAAGGGGGGGGTCCAGAATTGGGCACGCATCTCTCGAGCGGTCAAGATTAAAGTATCCAGATCAACAACTCTCATGCGATTCCGGACCCCCCTTGTCTTTCTGTCTTTAATATAGGGGGGGGAGGTGGCTGGAATGGTGGAGTATTGACAAAGGGCCCCACTCCTATTGTGTCACCTTCTGTATTGTTCTCCACCTGACCGTGCGACAAGGCTCAGCTCCTCCTTGTCCTCTGACATTTGTCCATCTCTCGCTGATGTGACCAAGGGCTGTGACCACAGCCTTATGCATAAGAAACTTTCGCGATTTCACATTTTGCGAGTCTGGAGATGAGGCATCTCGACTCTACAAGTTGCGATCCCTGATACCTCATAATGGCATGGGATCAACGGTCCTGATCAGATCTTGATTCTACGGCTACGATTGCATCACAATTTTGCATATCGCAAAATCGACATTCTTGTTGCATTGTTTCTTTGACATCTCTAAGTTGCAATCCCTGAAACTCCAATATGGAGTTAGATCAACGGTCCAGACCTGAGTTTGATTCTACGACCGTGATTGAATCGCCATATTGCGTATCACGATTTCGGTATTCTTGTTGCCTTGTTTTCTATTCCTCTTGATGTCGTGATCCGTGAAACTACGATATGGCATCCATCTGCTGACGTCGCACGTGGATTGACACGTGTTGGATACTGCCACGTGTCACTCTAATTCATGACTTACATGTTCCTGAAATGTTGAATCAGTCTGACACTTGTCATTACTTGATTGTGCCACGTGTCCCTAGCTGATGTGGTCTGCTGTCGTGAGTTGGGTCGACGGTCTAGATCACATCTTGATCTGATGGTTCAGGTTCAGTCAGGATTTCACACATCGCGATTTCGGGGTTCCTGATGTCAATAAAATTTGACATGTCCAACTCTCGATCCCCGAAACTCTGACAAGGACTCAGATCAATGGTTCATATTTGTCCTCGATCCAACGGTCGAGATTATATCACGGTATCGCATGTCGCGATTTCACGAGTCCTGTAGTTATTATTATTTGACCTCTTCAACTCGCAATCCTCGAAGCCCCGACAGGGAGTCGGATCAATGGTCCACATAACCCCTTGAGATGGACGGTCCTCCTTCTTTCGGGATTTTGTGAGCCCCTTTTCTCTTTTCACTTTAAACACCATGCATGCTTTCCTCGATCCAACGGTGGTCGAAGCCTGCACTTAGATATAATGCCTGAGATCTATCCTCCTCTTCCACCCGTGCTCTTCTTGATTTTACTTAGATCCGACNTTGGATGGGATCCAACGATCAGCGATGCTTCTCTTCCAAGCTTACACATCCCTTTTACTTGGAAGAATTTTGACTCTGCGCTAATTCCTCCTGAGCCTATGTTGTTCCTGTTTGTCCATTGATGCACACTTTGATCCTGCCATCTTCACTGTTGTACTTGATAGCGTTTCCTTCGATCATTCGATCTTCCCGGACTTGTCTTCTATTTGCCTGTTGATCATCGGTGTCACACTCTAATCTTTCCATTTTCACTGTTGTACTTTCCATCAATGACAAGCTTATGCTTCCTGTAAAACATACCAAACATCCTCTGCACCATCTCTTCTGATCTTATCGAAGTTGCTCTGAAAAATAATTCTGGTGCCCATCTATTACATTCTTCCTATGTTCATGCCATCTTCATTGTTGTTCTTGCCATCAATGACAAGCATATGCTTCCTGTTAAACATTTCCAACATCAATTATTGTAGTAATTGATAATCTTAGCAAGTCTGCACATTTTATTCCTGTAAAATCTACATATAAAGCTATTAACATCGCTGAAATATTCATGAAAGAAATTTTTAGACTACATGGCATTCCTAAAATGGTGATTTCGGATAGAGACATAAAATCTACATCTACGTTTTGGAAATAATTGTTTGCAGGGTTGAATACTAACTTGAATTTAAGCACAAGCTACCATCCACAAACAGATGGGAACACTGAATGAACAAACCAAATCATGGAAAATATGTTACGGATGTATGTAAGGATGAAGCCAAGTAAGTGGGAAGACTACCTACACTTGGTGGAATTTGCATATAATAATGGTTACCAGACGTCGGCTAAGATGAGCCCCTTCGAAGTACTGTACAACAGAAAGTGTGAAACTCTAATTAGCTGGGATAACCCAGTTGATAGACTCATGGTGGGACCATAAATCCTCCAGGAAATGGAGAGTATGGTACGAAAACTACAATAGAATTTAAAAGAGGCACAGGACCGATAAAAAAGTTACGCAGACCTGAAAATAATACACCACAAATTTCAATTTGTAGACCACGTGTATTTAAAAGTCAGAGAAGAAGAAGTTCATTAAAGCTAGGAAGTTGTGCCAAGATGGCACCCAGGTTTTGTGTCCCTTTTGAGATCTTAGCTCAAATTGGACTCGTGGCATATCAAATTGCACTTCCTACAAATCTGAAAATTCATAATGTATTTCATGTTTCTTTATTAAAAAATCATGTTCATGATCCTACACACATGATCGATTAGAACATGGTGCAGGTGGAACCAGAAGGCAAGTTCCAAGAGGAACCTCTGCACATTCTGGACATGAGAGAAATAACACTACAAAATAGGGTCGTCTCCCAGGTAAAAGTGCAATGGAGGCACTTTAATTCCGAGGAGGCTACTTGGGAATTGGAGGAAGATTTGCAAAAATATTATCCAACACTGTTCCGAGAAAGGAACAAACACTGAGGATAATGTCTTACTGAAGGGGGAAAGGATGTAATATCCCCAAAAATAAATTATTATTGAAGTCTGAAAATACTTAGGAATTTATTTCCGTTTTTGACAAATTCAAATTTGGAAAATTATTACCATTTATGGCAATTCCGAATTTGGGAATTTAGTTAATTGTAATTAATTATTGTGACTGATTGGGCAAAGATTTGATTTTCCCAACTAAACTCTTTGACTATGACACTTGTAAGAGACAAATAATTGTTATATTTATTGTAGAGAGACAAATGGAACAACTAGGTTGAAATCAACTGACCATGACTCCATGAGTGGGGAACAGGCTTAAACTACCTCAGGGCTGAATTTTACAAGTGGGAAATCTAGAATTTGGCCATTTGCAACCCCTGAAAATTAGGGATTTGTAAAGATGCAAAAATTCCCAAGGGGAAAAAACCTAGGCACAAGATACTTTTGCATATATAGCATATGAGAGGAGGCAGGATACTGCCTAGTATGCTGGGGAAAAATACAGACTTGTTGTTACGATCACTAACTCTGAGTACAAGGCAAGGAGAATTTGAGATTTGGGAAAATACTGTCAGTTGCTATTATGAGCACTATTTCTGAGTGTGAGGCAAGGAGAATTGAGATCTAAAAGAGGAATATAGAGAAAGAGGATTTTCAAGGTTCACCCTTATTGATTCATGGTCAGGATAGGGGATGAACAGAATAAGTAGTTTAGCTACTTTGTTCTACAATTGGGTGGAACTTGTTTTTTCCATTTGTTGTCCCAACAATTTTTTCAGATATGTTCTTCTAGTCTTCCCTGGTTGATCATTCTATTGATTAATAGTTGGTAGAATGTATTTACTTAGTTATGGTTAAATGTTCTATTGATGAATGATTGATAGATTACATCTACTTGTTGGGTAGAAGGAAATAAATTTATTGAATAAATATTTCCAGTTAAATTTATGCATTGAGTAGAGCCAAGAAAGACCGTTGTATGTGCTAATTGTTGATAAATGTATCAAAGATTTCCTGAGTAAAGTTAATAAAAACTATTGTGTGTATTATTGTTAACGAAAGTATGAAAGTTATCCTATTCATGTGATTTAATCTCTGGATACAATAGGAAAGTAATTATCGGATCGACCTGTGGCTGATATTAAGAAAATTTTAAATTGTGCAATTACCAAACAAAATTTTGAGTGAATATAAGAATTGAAATATATATCTGTATATGTGTTGTTACCTATACGTATTTTCCAAGATAAATGAACGTTTATTACACAGGAAGATATTTCTCGATTATTGCAAGTAATTTCTTCGTGAGCCGACTATGTTAACTATAACGAAGGGTTACAGTTCTCTTATTTTCTTAATCTCAGGAGCAAATGTCCAGGGATTTAGATATAGAAACATGTTACCTATTATAAGGTCGTTCCAATTTTTAAACGAGTCTTCAAACTCTACGTAACACCTGCGATCATAACTACTATTTAGGGAAATCATCTCCAGTAGGGGTTTCCCCTCTATCCTTTTCTTTAAGGATTGAGGATAAATTTAACCAACTATTTATAGGATCCTGGTGTAAAAACTATCACGATAATATTGTGGTAGGGTAGATCCGTATCATTTTCAACAGAATATGGGTCGTTATATCCCGTGTAGTTGCAAGAAGGTTAAGGTCAAGAGTCTTTCGACATTCAGAAGCTCAGGAGAGATAGTGTGAAGCAGCACACAGAGAGAAAGTGTGCATAGGGATGAAGTCATGTTTCATTGACGAAATCTCAGGAGGGACCACGCTTTTAGAAATGCAGACGAGACCTAAAGTTACACGGCTTGCAAGAGAAATTTGGAAGGCATAGTCTTTAAAACGTTTGAAATCTCCCAAGTTAGGGAAGAAAGCGAAAAAAAATCCCAGGAGGGATAGTGGTTTTAAGTCTTGAGAGGAAACACTTAGAAAAGTATCTAAGTCTTGAAGAGTTGAAGTGTCTAAAAGTGGAGCACAAACATTCGAGGTAATCGAAGGAAGATCAAAGGTTAAGATCCATTCAGGAGAATCCAAAATCTTTCATGCCATTAGATCTCGAAGAAGTAGTGCACTAGTTAGTGGCAGGGAATTATCAAAATTTCCCAAACAAGAATATTTGGAAGAAGCAGAGTGGAAAGGTCAAAGGGCAGAGTCGTGAGGGTTCACGAAATGAGAAATCGTGATTTAATTTGAGCCATCGATTGAGGAAAGATCCAAACCATCAATTGTCCAGGGAGAATTTTGGGATATCAGGGATCGAGAGCAGGGAAGTGAGCACCCATCCAACTTCACGAAATGCGAAGTCCCGATACGTGAAGGGAAGATCTGGATATTTAGATCCAGAGGAGCGTGAACCGATGGATTTGGGGTGTTCCAAAAATGTTGGCATTTTGGAAGTCAGGAATGTGGAGGAAGTGTTAACTTGTAAGTCACAAGTCTTGAAATCCTGATTTGTGAAAGGAGAGTATGGACCATTGTATCCAGAGAAGATACATGTCAATGGGTTAGGAGATCTAGAAAAATGCGGAAGTTGAAGTGTTGAAAGAACCGAAGCTCAGAGAGTCGAAGGCTGAGATCCGTCGATCTGCGAGGGGACACTTGTCACTAGATCGCGAGCTCCAGAAAGAGTTACCCTGGATTTTTCAGTTTGAGAGCTGAAAAGGCCGAAGCTTGAACAGTCGGAGAAAACGTTAACTATTGATCTATGTTGGATAGGTGTCACTAGATCGTGGACTACGGAAGGATTCACTTCGGAGACTCGTGGTTGTTGAGACTTCAAAACGTCGAAGGCCAGAGTCCCAGAAATGACGAGAATTATCGATGCGAAGGAGGACACGTGGTGCCAGATCTAGAACTCCGGGAGATACCCAGTCAATAGGGATGAGAGATTGATATTTGAGATCTCAAAAATCTAGGGATCCAGAAAATATCTGAGCCATCATATCACCCGAAGTAATTCTAGGTCATCCGATTTAAGAGGACACGTGGCAAGATTCCACATATTTAAGGAGGAAAAAGGGACTTGAGATTTTAGATCCCCAAAGGTCAGATCCACAGAGAATATCCTAGTCGTGGATTCAAGGGGCACATGTGGTAATGGATATTTCACTCTAGGATATTATCATGCGGAGGAGAGTAGAGTTGAGAGTTGAAACTCCCGGAGGCCGGAAAGGCAGAGTCAATGATAGTCATTGATCCAGAGGGGAGTTACATGTCGAAAGATCATGGGAATATGGGGAGACACATGGAACAAAGGAAATAAAGGAGGAACAAATTTGTATAGCAGTCGTTGATCGAAAGCAATGCTGATAGGCAGGAGATCGATGGACGGGGAGGATTTCGGAGCCAAAACTTGCGTGAAAGATATTTTTCCTTGAGCAAGCCGCATTTTCAACCACTATTTTGGTGACGGGGTACGTTTCAGCTGGAGGAGGATTGCGGGGATAAAAGCAGGCTGGTTTGAAACCACTCTCGGTCGCACACACAATCGTACTTTAGCACAAGGGCATAGCCCAAGGGCATATGAATGAAGGGGCTAGTGAAGAGGAGCTGGCGCCCGTAAACTAAGAAGCACCCAGAGCACGTAGAGATATAAGGTTTTAAGTCTATGATAGATGCATTGAACCTTATTTTAAGTACAATCTATTATTTAAACTCAACTTCATTTAGACCTGTATTATTTTGGGTACTGTCTATGCTTAAGGATTTCTATAATTTGAGTGGGGTTCTCCCTTTGTGAATCTAACGTTAACATGTATACATATATATAGATATGTGGAAAGGATCATAATGTTAGTGGGACTTTAATATCCTTTATGATTATTTTAGATATGTTGGTAATATTAGAGGCTAGGTATAGTGAATTTACCCTTGACCCTTTAAGTATATGATTACTATGTAATAGGAAATAACTCAAAGATAAAAATTATTATAATGTTAGTTAATTATGTCAATAACTGGAAAACATAAATCTTGAAAAGATTATAGTGATGAAAAATACCTATTTATAATAATAATAAGTCTTTCGAGATAAGTTGTTCGAAGAGAAAGATATTTAATGTCCGTAAGAAAAAAAAAACAATTATTTGGTAAATTTGGGGAACATTACAAACCCTATGAATTTTTTGCCTCGACTTTTAATGGGGATGTGACAATGCATGCAAGTATTGATTTTATCCTGTAATAAAACAAGAAGACACATGCAAGTATCGATTTTATCCTGTAATAAAACAAGTAGATGCATGCAAGTCTCAGTCATAGTCTGAAAATAAAACAAGGAAACCGTGTTTTTAAAACAAGAGTTGTCAAAAGCGAGGATTCTTAATTCTATGTTGACAGATTTGGACAATATCAAGCAACAAAGAAGGTTGTCGAATGGTCATGGGTTTTATAACAATTACAGACCAGATTCTTCTTCTTGATAGAGATATTCTATAAGCAGTGAATACATACAAAGGAGCATTGCTACTATTTTCAACGAACAAGGGTTTTTCTTGCACCATGCCATACAAAAATACAGAGTGCCATTATATATAGAGGGAAAATTAATCAAAGTCTCTAATAATTCTTTAAGTATTTGAAGCTTTGAAGATTTTGGTCGAACGGTGGAATGCAAGTACATGACTATTCAACCATGAATTTACACGGGGTCTACCTGATAGGCATTAAAATTGACGGTTATATTCCTTACATAGTAATTGACGGTTATTTCATTACACATTAATCCTCCAGAAAAGGTTTGCGGGTGTAACACCCTCTGCACAGACTTAAAACTAAATCAAGAATTTTTTCAGAGGGTTTAGTCTTTGACAACAATAATTTCAACCACGTGTAGACTAGGAAGGAGCCCTGAAGGGTTACGGGTTTGAAGACTGATAGCCAACAGAAAAGAAACACAATAACCCATCAAACCGAGTCATAAACTTACTCACAAGTGAAAATATTTAACACAGTGGAGCATGGAGCGAAATGTATAAGGGGGGGAATTTATCATACAATATCAACTTTCACAACAAAATAAAAGCACAGAATATGTGACAATGAACCTCAAAGATGTATTAGTGTACATATAGAGAAGGCATTACTTAGAGAATGCGTTCACCCTACTGAGAATGGTTTTGAGTATAAATAACACATTTCACAGAGAACGCTTGACATAAATAATACATTACACAGGAAAACATTGGCATAAAGAATGCATTGTACAAAGAACATTGGGACCCAAATAATGCATTATATAGAGAACATTTGAACATAAAGAACGTATTGTAAAGAGCACATTTTCTCTTAAATAATACCTTTCATAGGAAAACGTTGGGAATAAATAATATGATGCATAGAGAATGTTTCTTAAATATTACCGTGCACAGAGAAAGCAATCTTGAAAAAAGTACTCACTGCACATGTGGAAACCCTGCCAAAGCTCCAATGCTACCATTCTCCATAGAGCTAAACAATACTACCAGTCGCGAGAATAAAAACACAGAGTAACAAAGTGCAAGGGAACAAATGTGGGGGGTGTAATTTCACCTCATGCCTCTCGGTAGTGGAGAAGAGTGAAAGGTACACCACCCATACCATGCCATGTGAAACCAGCCAAAGTGGCAAGACCATAATGGGTGGTTTCTTGTAATGTCAGGCCTGGAGAGTATTGGTGGCCTATCACCATTAATGGACCCAACCTAGCATAAATTCCCATAGTTATAATATCCTAGGTTCAAACCGACCTGACATCCTTCTCATTTATGTCTTTACAAACCACTTAAAATCTTTGAATATACGTGTAACTTTGGATCCATGGTTATGTTAATGTATTGCATAGGGTTACAAACTTCATTGTTGTATGCATATCGTAAGTTCTCCTTAAATATATTTAGCTAACATGGTATATTGTTTTGAAGTGTTATAAACCCTAACACGTAGGTCGGAGCTTCGATGGTTGTGACCCCTAGTTCAACTCTATGGTCGCTAGGGTTTTAACTTTTGTGGTTATGAATGATATCACTTACATGTATTTTAAACATAGTTTATTACCTATTATAATATGGATAGTATGATTGATGTAACCTTAATTCCTAAGCTATGGACCTTGACAGGCCTAGCCGCTAATAAATCAATACAAAATATGTTATGATTTTAATTCTAATAATGACTCTATGATGAAATATAACAACAAGAGATAGGTTGAATTTAAATCTCTTCCAACCTTTTAGGGTGGGTAATAATAGTGGAGTACAATTTCTATGTGTGTAATTATGGAACAAGATATATAACAAATTACCTTCTTGTGTCACGAACAATTTGTTATGAATAATAGACTTTAATTTTTCGTCGACAATTTCTTTTATTTTTTATGAAATTTGGGGTACATTACATATGCTATCAGAGTTGTAGGTTACAATGCTTGGAACTTGGGGCAGCAGTAGAATTTTCCTTTTTTTTTTTTGAAGGAAAAATATAACGAACATATTTGCTATTACAAACAACTTTTTTTGGTTTATTATGAAAATGTCAACACATAATGAAGAAGGATACAGACCTGAGGGGAATCAAAACCAAGAACTTCCTAGAAAACCAAAACATAACAACGAAGGAATTTCAACCACTCAAGTCTTGGAAATGATGAGGAACCTTATCATGGAATTACAAGTATTTAAAGAAGATAACGAAAAGTTGAATAAAGTGCGGGAAGAACAACTGGAAATAAATGAAATGTTGCTACACAATATAGTAACAAAGAAGAGTCCAAAGAAAAATGAAACAAAAGAAGAGGTCAGAAAATATTCCTCTAAGAACTCTAGTCATGACAAAGAAAAGGAGGATAGTTCTTCTGAAGACACACACATGAAAAAAAAAAACATCTACAGGAAGGAAAAAAAAACAAGTAAACCACCTAGAAGGGGAGTTCAAAAATATAAAATCCTCCACCTTCAATGGAGAATCTAAGACTGGTGAGGAAGTTGAAGCATGGATGTTAGACTTTAAGAAATACATTCAAATTTATAATTACTCTTGTAATATGAAATTTAGAATGGCCATCTACAATTTAAAGGGAAAAGCGACTATTTGGTGGCAAGACCTAAAATTAGCAAAGGGGTTGAAATAAAAACAAATGGAATAGTCATAATTCAAAAAGTATTTCAAAAAGAAGTATTTATCATAAAGTTATTACAAAAAAAAAATATGGAATTTTACGAACTGCGACTAGGACAAATGGCTATGGACGATTTAATAAATAAATTCCTAGATCTATTGAGGTTTGTGTCGTACATCAAAGAAGATAAGGTAAAGATAAAAAGGTTCTTAAGATATCTACCACAATATTACAAGGACGTGATTGAATTTGATAATACAAAGTCATTAAATGAAGTATTTAGAAAGGCTCGATTGTGCCTTGATCACTACAAACAAAGATATGAAACTCCAAAGGCATGGAAATACAAGAAACATGATAAAATGAATCAGCGTAAGAAAGGATTCTAACCAACCCCTTTCTGTAACATGGAAAAGGATTTTCAAAGGAAGGACTATCACTCTAATACACATAATACTCAAGGGGGAAATAAACCAGTTAATCTGGGGTTCAAGAGTGCAGGGGATATCCCAAGAGAACCATTGAAATGTTGGGAGTGTGGAGAACCCTACCTGAGTAGAAATTGTCCACGCTTAAACCCAACAACAAGAACTTCAGTCCATAACCTTCAACAGGCTTCAACAATTGGATACATTGGTAGAAGCATGCATAAGATTAATGAAACTCTGGATGGTAGACTGTTATAGCAATATTTGCATCACCCCATGCAAACTTGCTCAGAAGACCTTTTTCCATTTCCGTATGTAGACTTGAAGTCCCTTTTTGCAAATATCAGAGATAAAAAACATATTTTTCCACATATACATGCCCTAACAAATATATAACATGTTTATATGCAGGTTGCACCATTACAACCCGCATACATTGGGTTTTGAGCTCAAAATTAAAAAATAGTGTCGGGTTTCCATATCACGTCATGAGATCCATGATCCTTGACCTTCCATATACTGGAAATGTTCTGACTCGACCCTTCAGTTCCATTTGAAGGCTATAAATGGGACATATCCAAGCTATGGAAAAGAAGAGAAGAATTCAACTTTGAGGGCAAAGTTAGTCTAGAGAAATTATTCAGTTCATATAGAATCTACATCCCTTTGTCCTTTTAACTCTGAACACATTGTCCATCCCCCACGCTCTTCCCTATTTGATGGAGAGCCTCATTGTCTCTATTATATAATATTGCCTTAGGTGGCGGATTGAAGTAGTGTAGGCCCAACTAGAAGGGACTTAGTTTCTCAGTTCCAAACATGTTGACACATAAGTTTGTCATTCATACACTTTTGTTGATTACATTTTAATAGAAATACTCTTTTCTCATCCAATTAATGTCTTGCAAATATTTGAGTTGTTATTCCATGGGTGTATTTGTTATGAATATTGATGGATTATGCTATTATATGTGACAACTTTATATATTATCACCATATGCTTGTGTATCTTGGTTGTTGAAGACAAGTTGCAGGTGTATTTCTTTGACTCAAGTGCTCAACGATGGACTTCATCGAAAGTATGGACGAGGTAGGCTCTTTATCTTGTCTTGTTAGCATATTTGTTTATATAACATACTTTAGATTAGATTTTATTTCTGCATTCATTTCCATATTTTGTGGTTTACCCCATGCCATAGAGTGATTTTCCTTGTAACATAATGGGCAACCATACTAGGGAAGGAATCTTTTTTTTCGGGGTTTGGAGTATTTTTCTCCTTTGATTTCTCTTGTGTGTATTGAGATTCTTGTCATCTGATTACTTAATATCCTTTGTTCATTTTTAATATGAGTTTCTTGGCCTTATCCTTAACTTGGCAATGTTTCAACACATATACGTAGTTTTTTGCCTGATAGTCGTGTAAATACGCGAGCTGTCGTTCTATAGGAAGCATATATACACAATTTTCTCCTTAACATTCGCGTACATCATATTTTTTTTCTTGATTGTTGAGTTTGACATTTGCTAGGTAAGTTTTGATGGTTTTTGAGTCTTCTTAGGTCTCTTTCATCACTGTTAAGTGTCTACAAAGTGATAGGAAACCCTTGTTTGGTTGAATTTTCAAGCGGTGTTTCTTTCACATCATACTTTTCATTGATTGTTTGTGCATCTTGGGATGGGTGTTTGCTTATTGATATTATACTTGGTTTGTATTTGTTTACATACAATAGGGTCTTTATATCAAGATATTGTTCATTCCTTGCATTTTCATTCTTTTATATTGAAAATACAAAAAAATATACATTTTTCATTGTTGGCATTTGATATTTTGGGTTCTTATCATTAATATTAGTACATGTATGGAAAGATTGCATCTTATCTGAAATTGCAGAGTTAAATTGAAAATTGCATTTTGAAAAGCTTATCAATTATTGAGAATTCATGTTAGGACTTTGCATTTTATTCATATTCATTTATTTTACTTGTTGGATCATAACATCACCAGTTTCACGACCGCGCCTTTTTGAGTAACAAAATCCATTAAAAGTAAAACTTATAAATTTAAAATCGATTAGAAACAATTTCATTTTTCAAGGTGCACAAACTAGCTTAGAATTTAGAGCCTTGGAATAGGATTTTGTGACTAAACTTTTCCAAATCTATTAAATTCAACATATGTGTCTGACTAAGGGAGTGGTGAAATCCATTGTATAATTGGTGACACCATGAGGCTTCGCTTACACCAGAGTTAAGCATGAGATCACGTGAAGTTGGTTGAGGGGATATCCCCCCAATACCTTCTTAGCGTCAGAGATATTTATGGGGATCTATTTGTATATGGGGGTATTTCTTGTACCTTTACCTTTGTGAGAGGCATTTCTTTCAAGATTTCTGGTTTTGTTACCCTGCCCATATGGTAGACCTGACTTACGATTGTTCACCTATGCATCAATTATATCATGGTGGCTTAGTTTCTTGACATAGGTACCACATAGGTTACTTGCAAGGGTTATTCTACAGGTACCCTGAGTCATATAAGGGTCGAACAACACACAACCTTTATGGAGGATTACCTCTCTGGGGGATCTGACTGACTGGTTGTCAAGCCCACGAGGGCCCTTATAACTAATTATGATACCTATGATATTTTGAAGGAAGTCTTAGGCCCCTCTTTGGTGAGACATACCTACTTTAGGGAGGGAGGCCCCTTTCAACCACTTTATCCTGTTTGTGTGTAGATTGGCCTTTTTTGTTTATTTAGGTGTTCCTTTTTATCATTAGCTGGGCTTAGGATTTTGTATTGCATCGTCATTTTTCATTGCTATGGTTAGTGGAGTACCCGTGACTCCCTCAGTTAGCACTGCCCAACCCATGGTATTTTCTCATTCCATGGGGACGTATCCTTTTGTATTTCCGAGTGGTACATTGAATCATGATACTCAACGAATACCTTGGGACTGTATTCATTTTCCTCATGGTATTCCAGACATGTCTTCACACATTCCATCCTCTGTCTCGTCTCCTTATGTGAATCCTATTTTTGGGTCTGGGGGCATGATGCCTCCTTATTCTCCCTTTTCATTTGGTGGGATTCATATCCCTCAACCAACTCTTATGGTAGGAGGTTGGAATCTTCCTTCCTATGGCTCCAATCCTATCTTAACTTTTCCAGGAGAAAGTGCTCAAACGGGCAGTCATTCTACTTATTGCACTCCATCCATCTATCCTTCATCTGCTATGTCAGTTCTTGCGAATGCGTTTCCCATGGATAACCTCCATTTTTCCTCTGGTGTTTCATCCAAGGGGAGTTAGTTTTATAGTATGGGAAACCCCCTTCAAGAAGTTCCTTCATCTAGGGGAAACATATATCCTCACATGAGTAACCCTTGTCATGTCGCTTTCTCTTCACAAGCATCTTCTTCGGTGTCGATGCCCTTACAAATATTTATGAATTAGTATGGAGGAAGATACTATCCTCCTAGACAGGGCCATGGTATATACAAGAACCCTTCTTGTATTTCAATTTCTCAAAACAAGTATTTCCTGAAACCTTTGTCTCAAATGTCGCAACCAGTCCAGTCACTGCAAGTCATACTGACATTATATCACCAACCTCTGCTAGTCATGTTGGAGATTAGTCAACAACCTATGAAACTCATGCTGAAGACTAGCAACCAGTCGCTGCAGGTAATGTGGGGGGCACAATTCCAATCACTGTGAGTCATAATTGCATTATATCACCAACTTATGCTAGTCATGTTGGAGATTGGTCAACAACCTTTGCAAGTCATGTTGAATAACAACAACCAACCGCTGCAAGTCATGTTGGAGTAACAAGTCTAGTCACTGCAAGTCATACTGGCATGATATCACCAACCTCTACTAGTCATGTTGGATATTGGTCGGCAACCCTTGCAAGTCATGCTGAAGACCAACAACCAATCGCTGCAAGTAATGCTAGGGGAAAAAATATAGTCACTACTAGTCACACTACACATACATCACCAACCTCTGCTAGTCATGTCGGGGATTCATGACTAACCTCTGCTAGTCATGTTGGGCATTCATCGCCAACCTCTACAAGTCATGCTGCAGATATGATACTAGCCACTGCAAGTCATGCTGGGAGAATTCATATGATTAAGAAGCCTCGGTGAATAAGACATAAGCCCAAGTTCCTTTGTAGGCTTTGCAAAGGAGATCACCTTACTTGTTTGTTCCCTGCTAGAGTTGTGGTACAAGAAGCATGGTCCTGTCCTCGGGGCCATTTGGGTTCTGAGACATATTTGGTTTCCCAACATTCTAATTCTTCTTTGGTTGATACAACGGTTGTGTCAATGCAATCTTCAGATGACACCACTCTTCTTTTTTGGGGTGATGTGTTTCTTGAGTATGTTTTCTTGCATCATGTTCAACAATCAGTCATGTCAATGCAATATTCAACCGACACCACTTCTATTTTTGTGGGTGATGCATCTCTTGACATTGTTGTCTCACATCTTATTCAACCAATGGTTGAAGAAGTGGTTGTGTCGATGCAATCTTTGGTCAATCCCACTCTTCTATTGGAGAGTGACAAGTCTAAGGAAGTGACATTGCTAATGCAATCTTCGGTCAGTCCCACTCTTATTTTGGGGAGTGATGATCATTTCGACCATGTTCTTAGCATTTATAGTTCTTTACATTCTGCAAAAGGGAGCATTCTACTCTCTTTGAGTATGCTCCCTCCAAGTCCTAGGGTGGTTTCCTTTGATTGGAATGATCTTGTAGAGCCTCTACTTCCTTCTTATACACCCTTCCAGATAAGGGGCATTCTTTGATATATTGTAGATAAGGTAACCTCTACAATTATTTTATCCTCCTCGACTTGGAAAGATTTGGGTTTTCCCAAGCTTGTGTTATCTATTTGTGAGTTGTTGACTTTCAACAGAAGTCCTGCACGGGAGCCCTAGCCTCCCCCTTGATATGCTGCTTAGAAAAACATCCTTAAGTCTTAGTTAATCTCTTTTTAAGACTTCTTAAAACATGAAAATATTGTCGAGTGAACTTTTCTCTTTCACGCTCGTTAATTGGATTTGAAAGGAAGTCTATTTGGTGTAAGTTTAACCCTTTTCAGACCAAGTAGAATAATTTTGAAAAATGATTTCTCTAGTCACTAGTGGCTAGAAGAGTTCTCATGGGTACTGTTTTATACTTTTTCGGGCCTAGGGGACTAAATTTATGAAAAAGGATATTATTTATCGTTAAGTTGTAATTGCATCGCATCCCCTTGATTGAAGTATTGATCCTATTATCAGTTCTTTCTTTCGCATTATAAGGCTATCACCTCAGTAATTTGCATCATTAGCCAATCAAAACCTCGTTTATATCCTTTGCATCTTGACACCCTATACGCCAAGAGGAAACATTCCCCTGAGTGTCCATATCCTACATGCACCTCCTTGGATTGAGCATAGGTATGTTTCATTGCTGGAACTAGTTGCCTACTAGCAACACTCGTTTCCTCCTCTATATCATAACATTCATTTTACTATGAAAAAAAAAAAAAAAAGACAGGCGAGAAGAGATTATTATCTTATGTTGGCAGCAGTCGTGTTGCCTTTGAACAAAGAACAAACTTTTGTGTCCACTTTTCACAAAAAAAATTGGTTTAGCATGACATTAGGAAGATGAGCTCATTACTTAGAGTTTACTCCCTTGACTGGTTACTATTCCAATCCTTATGGATAATTTGATTGATGCATCCTGCATCACAAAGTTTCATCATTTGAGTCTATGCTACTAGAGTCATCCATGTGTATCGTGCTCTTGTACAAAGGATGTCTATCAAACTGTGTCGGGCATTTCTAAGAAATCTTGACTTTGCATGTCGGCCATACCCTCAATGTGTCTCAGAGTTAAATGAAGTTGTAGTCCTACCGTGCACCCCGGTCCTACTTTCATTATTGGTAGGTAACCTTGAACCCAACAATTTACATTTCATCATTTGTCATTGACTAGGGGGTTTCCCTTATGTTCTAAGGAAATAAATATATTCACACATTAGGATTCATGCAGTGTCTTGGATTCCATTATACTTATTGGCAGTTTCCTCCCCTTTGTCACAAGTTTTCCTTATTCGCTGCTATTCAGAGGTGTTTTTCATGCACTGTTTGCATCTGGTTCATGTGAAAGATGCACAAGCTCATTGGTCAATGAAAATGTTCTTCGTATGAGTTCCTCCAAATCATCAAGCTCTTGCTTTGTACCTCATGTTGAATGATGAAATATTCCTTAATTCTCTCCTTTCAGTGGGTCTCCTTCCATTGAATTTAGCCCATCTAGTCTAGAAATGAGACCTAGAGTCCTATGAGTACCTAGAGGCTTGCAAGTTGCAATCATCAGTGGAAAGTTCTCTCGCCATCGACAGTTGGGAATACATCAATGTATCCTATCAATGGATTCTTCAAGTGTTCGACCTCAACACATTTATTCACACTTGTAAGAATGTATTCGATGCCTTGATACCTATATTCATTATCGGTAGTCTATCTCGTGTTTGTTAACGGTATACCTTAATGACCGGTAATCAAACGAAGTCTCATTGTGTTCGACCTAAACTCATTTATTCACATGATGTATACTTGCACCTTTGGTGGATCATGTAGAAGACTTGAAGACATCAGGTTATAGTCACAACTTTCCTGAGCTGGTGCTATCATTCATTGGACCAATACCTATATGACTTCAGTGATCATCGGAGATCAAATTCCACTGTATGCAGATATCTTCAGATTGATTTTGTGACTGGTTCTCACTGGTCCTTGTTCATGACTATGAGATCTGATGGCATGTATCTACTCTTGTATTTCCTATTCATGGACATGAACAATTGCTTGGTATATTTCCACATGGATCTTTAGTGTAATTCAAATTGGAAGCCATGTGCACAAAGTCAATATGAATTATAATATTCTTATGAGAAGCTAGTTCATCCAGCTGGGCCTCCATTACTCGACTTCTGGGTATTATAATGTATTTTGGCCATCACAGATACTCCTATGACCTCACACATTAGGGAGCATCTGTTATAGCAAGATTTGCATCACCTCATGCAAATTTTCTCATAAGGCCTTTTTCCATTTCGCTACGCAGACTTTAAGTCCATTTTTGCAAATCCCAAAGCTAAAAAACATATTTTTCAACATATGCACGCCCTAACAACTATACAACATGCGTACATGGAGGTTGCACCATTAAAACCCACATACATAGGGTTTTGTGCTAAAAATTAAAAAATATTGTCGGGTTTCCATGTCACGTCATGAGATCCATGATCCTTGACCTTCCATATACTGGAAACGTTTTGACTCGGCCCTTCAATTCCATTTGAAGGCTATAAATGGGCCATATTCGAGTTGTGGAAAAGAAGAGAAGAATTCATTTTTGAGAGAAAGGTTACTCTGGAGAAATTATTCACTTCATATAGCATCTACATCCCTTTGTCCTTTTAATTCTGAACACATTGTTCAGCCCCCAAGCTCTTCCCTATTTTATGGAGAACCTCATTGTCTCTCTTATATGAGCTTTCCTTTGGTGGAGGATTGAAGTGGTGGAGGTCTAGCTGGAAAGGACTTATTTTCTCAGTTATGAATGTGTCGACACGGAATTTTGTCATTCATACACTTCTATTGATTACATTTTAATAGAAATACTCTTTTCTCGTCCAATTAATGTCTTTCAAATATTTGAATTGTTATTCCATTGACGTATTTGTTATGAACATTGATGGATTATGCTATTATATGTGATAAATTTATATATTATCATCATATGCTTGTGTATATTGGTTGTTGAGGACAAGTTGTAGGTGTATTGCTTTGGGTCAAGTGCTCAATGATGGAATTCATCGAATGTCTTGACAAGGTAGGATATTTATCTTGTCTTGTTATCATATTTTTTTATATAGCATACTTGATATTAGAGATTATTTCTGTATTCATTTATGTCTGTTGTGGTTTACCCCATGCCATAGAGTGATTTTCCTTGTAACACAGACATGAAGATCATCAATCCATTATTGTGGAAGTTGAAGGTAAAATTCATTTAGAATCGAATCCTATAACCTGAGATAGTCTGAGTTCGATTCTACTAAAGCTAGAGTAATATAACTCAGACTAGTGAAGGTAAAGAATCCTATAATCTGAGTTATATTACTCTATTTTTAGTAGAATTGAACAAGTTAAAGAAGGTTAAACATACTAAATCTTGGCTAGTATAACTAGCAAAAAGGAACAAAAGAAAGGTATCAGATTTCATTTATGATTGTGAACTCAGTATAAATGGTAAGAGTAAAAAGTTAAGTGTAAATGTATTACCTTTGGGGTATTACAATATAATTATCAGAATGGACTGGTTAGAAAAACATAAAGTGATATTAAATTGTTATGAAAAAGAATTTGTGTATAAAGGCGAAAGTGATACAATCAAAACAATACAAGGAATCGAAAAACTAGTTTCTATTAGAAAAATATCAACAATGCAATTTAATAAATGTATTAATAAGGGTTTCCAAGTATATGTTGTTCAAGTAACTAATCTCCCAGGTGATGAAAGAAAACCAAGCTTAGAAGACTTTGCAATCCTACATGGGTTCAGAGATTTATTCATAGAAGAAATACCGGAACTACCTCCAAGGAGAGAGATAGATTTCTCTATCGATCTACTACCTGGATCTGCCCCAGTGTCCAAGGAACCTTATAGAATGAGTATACCCAAATTAACATAACTGAAAAATCAGTTACAAGAATTGTTAGATAAAGAATATATCAGACCAAGTGTTTCACCTTGGGGAGCACCAGTTTTATTTTTTGAGACTGTGTATTGATTATCGATAACTGAATAAAATGAAAATTAAGAATACGTATCATTTACCTATACTTAATGATCTCTTTGACCAGGTTAGAGGGAAAAATATATTCTCTAAGCTAGATTTGAGGTCTGGTTATCACCAAGTCAAGATAAAGGATGAAGATGTAAACAAAACAACATTTAGAACACGTTATGGACACAATGAATTTGTAGTGATCTCGTTTGGACTTACTAATGCACCAACAACATTTGTGTGTCTGATGAATAGTATATTCAACCAATATCTGTATAAATTTGTGCTAGTTTTCATTGATGATATTTTAGTTTATTCAAAAACTGAAGAAGAACATGAAGAGCATCTAAAAGTAGTACTATAAACTTTAAGAGAACATAAGTTATATGATAAGTTTGTTAAGTGTGATTTCTACCAAAGAAAGATACAACATTTAGGGCATGTAATATCAGAAGATGGTATTGCAGTGGACCCAAAAAATATTAGAGCCATTATGGAATGGTCTATTCCTAAAGATGTAGCAGACATAAGGTCATTTATGGGGATTATTGGGGGTTTATCGAAGGATTTTCAAGAATTGCATATCCAATCACATCAGTACAGAAAAAGGGAATAAAGTTTAATTGGTCGCAGAAATGTCAAGAAAGTTTTGATAATCTAAAAGGACTGTTAACTATAGCACCTATCCTAAAAGTATAAGATCCATATAAAGACTTTACAGTTTGCATAGATGCACGTAAAAAGGGACTAGGATGTGTGATGACACAATATTGACATGTCATTTGTTATGAATCATGTAAATTGAAAGAACATGAATGAAATTATTTGACTCATGATTTATAATTAGTAGTTTTAATTCATGCATTAAAAATGTGGTGAAATTATTTAATGGGAATAAAATTTATGTTACTAAGTGACAACAGTGGTGTAAATCATTTTTTCAGTCAACCAAATCTCAATCCAAGACAAGGGAGATGGTTGGCCTTTTTAAGCGAGTTTGATTTTGGAGTGCGACACATCAAGGGTAAGGAAAACAAAGTTGAATATACACTAATTCAAAGGACTAGTGCACTTTATTAAATAATTATTAGCAAAGTAAAAAATGATATTGAAGATAGAATAAAATCTGCAAGCAGTAATGATGAAAATTACATCAAAACAACAACAAAAATTGCAAGGAAATCCAGAAAATATGAACAGAACATATACGAGTATAGAAACAAATGAGTTGTTCAGGTTCAAGAATATATTATATGTACCTAACTCTATTGATCTAAAGAAGATGATTCTTGATGAGCTGCACAAAAAGCCGTATTCTGGCCACTCAGGATACCAGAAGACAATAACAACATTAAGGAAACTATTTTATTGGCCTAACATGAAAAATGAAATAGACAAATATTTGTCTAAATGTTTAGATTGTCAATAGGTAAAGGTTGTGCACCATCATTCGGCAGGTATGTTACAATGTCTTCCTATACCTGAATGGAAATAGGAAATTATTTCAATGGACTTCATCATAGGTTTTCCTAAGACTCAAAGACACAATGACTCAATTATGGTAGTTATTGATAAACTAAGTAAATATGCACATTTAATACCTAGAAATCAACTTACAAAGTGATTAAAATCAGTAATTTTTTTATGAAAGAAATTTTAGGTTGCATGGAATTCCTAAGATGGTGATTTCAAATAGAGATGTCAAATTTACATCCAATTTTTGGAAAGAATTGTTTGCAAGTTTGGGTACTAATTTGAATTTTAGCACAAGTTATCATCCACAAATGGATCATCAAACAGAACAAACAAACAAAATTATAGAAGACTGTTATAGAAATATTTGCGTCACCCTATGAAATCTTTCACAGAAGGCCATTTTCCATTTCCCCATGCAGAATTTTAATCCCTTTTTGCAAATCCCAGAGATAAAAATACAAATTTTCAAAATATATGCACCTTGCCTACTATACAACATGTGTATATGAAGGTTGCACCACTACATCCCACGTACATCGGGAAATGTGCCAAGAATTGAAAAATGGTGTTGGGCTTCCATGTCATGACAGGAGATCAATGATCCTTAGCCTTCCATATACTGGAAATGTTCCAACTCGGCCCTTCAATTCCATTTGAAGGCTATAAATGGGCCAATTTCGAGCTATGGAAAAGAGGAGAAAGAATTCAACTTTGAGAGAAAACTTGCTCTAGAGGAATTATTCACTTTACATTGAGTCTGCATACCTTTGTCCTTTAAGTATGAACATAGTGTTCATCCCCCAAGATCTTCCCTTATTGATTGAGAACTTCATTGTCTCTCTTCTATGAGCTTGCCTTTGGTAGAGGATTGAAGTGGTGGAGGCCCAGCTAGAAGGAACTTAGTTTCCTGGTTCCAAACCATGCCAACATGAAAGTATGTAATTTATTTACTTTTGTTGATTATATCTTAATAGAAATACTCTTTTATCATCCAATTGATATCTTGAAAATATTTGAATTACTATTCCATGGGCATATTTGTTATGAATGTTAATGGATTATGCTATTGAATGTGCTAACATCATATATTATCACCATATGCTTGCTTTTCTTGGTTGTTGAGGACTAGTTGTAGGTATATTGCTTTAGGTCAAGTGCTCAACGATGGACTTCATTGAACGTTTGGACGAGGTAGGCCTTTTATCTTGTCTTGCTAGAATATTTATTTATATAGAATACTTGAGAATATAGTTGACTTTTGTAGTCATTTCCGTCTGTTGTGGTTTTCCCCTAGCCATAGAGAGATTTTCCTCGTAACAGAATTGGTGACCATACTGGGGATTGAATCTTCTTTTTCAGGGCTTGGAGTGTTTTTCTCCTTAGATTTATCTCAATCATATTGTGTTTCTTGTTGTATCATTGCTTGACAACCTCTTGTCACTCTGGGTTTGAGTCTTTAATCCTTATCCTTATCCTAGCTATGTTTTTGACACATATACGTGGGTTTTTTCTTGACAGCCGCATACAAACACGTGATGTGCTTCTGCAAGATGTGTACATACACACTTTTCCATTGAATAGTCATGTACAACAACCTCTTTTTCTTTTTTTCTAGGTTTGGTGGTTTCTAGATAGGTCTTGATGATTGTTGAGTCTTCTTGGGTCTCTGTAGTGACTATTAAGTGTCTGTGGGATGACATGAAACCTGTCTTTGGTTGAATTTTTGGGCAGTGCCTTTCTCATCATCTTTTCATTTTGATCATCCTTGTACATTGGGATGGGTGTTTTTCTCCTTGATATCCTACTTGAGTTGTCTCTTTATATTCGTAGTAGAGTCTTTATATATCAAGTTGTTGTTCAGTCCATGCATTTTCATTTTTCTTATATTTAAAATAAAAAAATATTAGGCATTTTGCATTGATTGACATTTTGATCTTTTGAGTCTTTGTCATTTATCTTAGTGCATGTAAATAAAGATTGCATTTTTATTCATAATTGCGGAATTGAATTGATAGTTGCATTTTTAGGAAGCATATCATTCATTCAAAATTGAAGTTAGGACTTTTCATTGTATTCATATTTACTTTACTTACTGAGTCATAACATCACTAGTTTCATGACCGCACATTTTTGAGTAAGCACTGCCATTAAAATTAATGTTATAATTTAAAATTGATTAGTAACAATTTTATTTTCTAGGGTTCACAAACTAGCTTAACATTTAGTGCCTTGGAATAGGATTTTGTGAGTAAACTTCTCCAAGGCTATTAAATCAACATATGTGCCTGACTAAGGGAGTGGAGAAATCCATTGTATAATCAGTAAGATCAAGACACTCCACTTACACCAGAGTTAATCATGAGGTCGCACAAGGTTGGTTGAAGGGATATCCCCCTGATACCTTCTTAGCGTCAAAGATATTTATGGGGATCTATTCGTATCTGGGGAACTTTCTAGTGCCCTTACCTCTGTGAGAGGTGATGTTTTCAAGGTTAATGGATTTGCTACCCTGCCCATATGGTGGACCTAACTTATGACTACTCACTTGTGCATTAGTTATAGAGTGGTTGGTTAGTTTCTCGACTTAGGTGCCACATAGGTTACTTGCAGGGGTTATTCTGCAGGTACCATGGGTCAGATAAGGGTTGGACAACACACAACCTTTATGGAGGATTACCTCTCCAGGGGTATCTTACCAACCAGTTGTTAAGATCATGAGGG
The DNA here is from genome assembly GCA_032191745.1 of Picea mariana. Taxonomy (NCBI): domain Eukaryota; kingdom Viridiplantae; phylum Streptophyta; class Pinopsida; order Pinales; family Pinaceae; genus Picea; species Picea mariana. The sequence continues at coordinate 16,145 of JASDQU010818452.1, read as the reverse complement.
CACTTATAACTGATTATGTTACCTTTGATATTTAGCAGGAAGTCTCAGGCCCCTCTTGGGAGAGGCATACCTAATTTAGGGAGGGAGGCCCCATTCAACCACTTTATCATATTTGTGTGCATATTGGTTGTTTGATTATTTTTTGTGTGCTCTTTGATTACTAGTTGGCCTTAGGATTTGCTTTTATATCTTGATTCTTAACTCATCGTGGATTCAGACCAGCTTCCCCTCCGGTCTCACCGCTTGTTACATTTACCATCGGATTTTGAGTCTTTTCCTTCTAAAAGGTGTAGAGTTATTAAACATGGTACATACACCTCCACTTTTCAGAATTGTGATTCTACAAGGATGAGTACTGAACTGAGTCATCAAAATACTGGGAGTCCCTCGACTCCCACACCTACTATAGTTAATGGGACCCCTTCGACTCCTGCAACCATAATGGTTGTAGTGCCGAAGGCACCTATCATCACTGCTTCCCATCCTAGAGTGAATGCTCAACCTATTGCCACAAACCCATTTGGGTCTCTTAGTCACTCACTGAGATATAATGTTTAGTCCATCCCTATGGCCTCTAGTCCTTTTTTCTATGGTATGCTAAATTTTACTTCGTAGTTTTCAAACTCCATCCTAGTTGTTGGCCCTAATGCTAGAATTGGACTTGGGGGAACCGCTCCTCCTTATACTCAATTCTCATTTGGTGGCTCTCAGATCCCTCAAACGACTCCTACTATGGGAGGCATTCCTTCTTTTCACCTCGGGTCTAATCTTGTTGATTATGGGTGGAGAAACCAACATAGTGGACAAGATTCTACTCAAGTTTTGTCATATACCCTCACCTCCTCAGTGTTGATTTCGACCAACACGTTTGGCATGACGAATCCACCTTTATCCTCCAAATTCACACCTAGAGGAGGTCAGTTTCACACCTTGGGAAACCCCCAACCTAAGGCCACTCTAGATAGGGGAAATTTTTATAACCCCCATCAAAACATTCCTACTGGAATGATGCCCAACCAACCTCTTATGAATCAACATGGAGGAGGGCCTTACAATCCAAAATAGGGCCATGGTTCTTAACAGAACCCTGGATGGGTTGTAGTTCCCCAAACACAATCTTTCCAAGGATCTTGAGTCCATATGTCACAACTCCATCTCCCTTTTCTAGCCACGCTTAATCTGCTAGACTTGTCTAAGTTGATGAAAAAACCCATGTTTCATGATCCTACATGGCCTCCTGTCTCCGCCAAACTTGTTTCAGACATTCTTAAATTCAAAGGTAAGAATGGCAAGGATCCTGGTGATCACATCAACACCTTTCACCTATGGTTCTCCTTGAATTACCTTGATGACAATTCCATTCGGCTAAGATTATTTCAACGCACCCTCATTAAGGTTTCCGCGAAATGGTATATTGAGCTACCTAGGGGGGCATATGGGACCTTTAGTTAGATGGTGCTAATCTTCCTTAACCACTTTCAATTGTCGGTTTGTTATAATGTTGGCATAGAACTTTTGTTGACCTTACACCAGGACACAACCACTCATATCTCAGATCACATCTAGGAGTGGTGTAGATGGAAGAGGTTGATCAAGACTTGGATTCCCCCAAAATTCTTGTTAGAATGGTTTCTTAAGTCCTTGCAGCCTCCTATCTTGAAGGATGTTGCTACATTCGGGGTTACATATGAGGAAGAAGCAATCTTCAAATTCTAGCAGTTATATGTTATATACGCTCATTCTGGGATGTTATACCAGATTCTTCCGGATGTACCAAGGTCAAACTATGACCCTAGAAAAAATCTTAGACCTCATGTCGATGGCATTGTAGGATCCGCCAATGTGAAATCCACAGACTCGATGACAAGCCATTTGAAAGAGTTGTCTTTAAACCAATCTACAGGGGGGACAACTTTGTTTGTGTCTTCCAATCCCACTTAGTCAATGGATGTACATTCCATGAAATCATCAACCAACCCAAATGGTAACCAAAAAACAGGTGGGAATAAGAAGAAAGGACCTAATAATAATCATAAGGGTGGGGAGAGTAATAATAAACTCAAGGACAATGGTAATAATGAGATGACGAATAATAATGATGGTGAGGGCAAGAAAGAAAGGCCTAAGGTGAAATTTCCTTGTAAGCTTTGTATAGATGATCATCTTACTCATTTATGCCCCAAACTTAAGGAAGCTGCGAGGCTCTTATCTCTGCCTCCTGTCGTGCTAATGAATCCTTTCCAACATAACCAAAACATGGCCTCAAGCTCCTCAAATGATGAAAATGTGTCTGGTGGATGTCAAAACCCACCGACACAAGATGATGACCGTTTGTTTATCAATATGGTCAATTCTCATGTTATTGTAGCCAACTAGTATCACGATTATAGTTCTTCATAGACTGTACCTAGTCTAGAATCTCCTCCTCCTCTGGAGACACCTTTGCAGATTGAAAAAATAGAGCCACTGCCTCATATTTTGAAAGGAGTACTCAAGTGCTCTACCCACAATCCAAATGCTAGAGACACCCAGAATTACTCTATTGTTGAGGACATGGGTCAAACCCCTTGTGCGATGTCATCTCTGAGGTACTCTAGATGTTTCCTTCACATAGGAATGCCTTTCTATCCATGTTAGGAGCTCTAGACCCCAGTGGCTCAAAAGTTATCAATTTTGATGTCAAAGATGTGAAGCCTCGCTTTATTTACCATGTGGCATTCCAAATCCAATGGGTTACTTGAAGTATATTATCAGACATGTAGTTGTTGATGAAGGCACTGCTACATGTGTGATGTCCCTGATCTATTGGAAAGCTCTCAGCTCTCTGAATCTCTCTCAATATTTGACCATGTTGACTTCTTTTTACAGTTGTTTCTTCTGCCCTCACAATATTATTCCTGCCTTTCCAGTCCAGTTAGGTCAGAAGACAGTAGAGGTGGATGTCGAGGTGGTTTATGCTCCCCTTGATTATCAATTGTTACTAGGACACAATTGGACTTATGCTATGACTTTCGTCCTATCGTCCGCATTTCACACTCTTTGTTTTTGTCACAATGGGAATATCATGATGGTTGACCAGTTATCCTTTACATTTGCTAGCCCCAGTGCATTTGTTGGAATGTTGATCCCTGTGGTAGATAATTCTCCACCGAAAATTGATAATATTAGTGTCATAATGTATTCATCCCTTATGGGTACCTTTGAATTAATGACAATGATTCATTATGTTTACATCATGTCCAGTCGACCAGTTTCATCAGAGAGGTCCGCTCCTTTCTGCACTTCCTATTTTAACGATCCTTGGACCCTACCTTCCTCGACATCATCTTGTGAAGGTTAGTCGCATGTTGGAATAGCCATGCCACTATCGACAACAGAGATAGAGTATCCATTTTTTCTTGACTCTTCCACTAATCCCGATCCTATTATCTCATCGACAGACGAGGAGGATCCTGTTCTTAAGCTCATGTGGGAAACTTCAATGTATTTCTTACATGAATGCCTCTATGATACTTTTCCCTCGGATGAAGCTATCATCGAAGCCATGAATGGTTCTGACAAACCTTGGGATGATATGCATCATCACTCTTATTTTCTCCTAGAGCTTGCTAGAATCGAACAAGATGAATTTCAATCTACTTTGAGTGAGATAGTTGGTCACGCCTTAGTTCCACTTGATGCGCACAACATTTATGCTGAAGGAAATATTGAGAGTATCTCTCCTACCATCACGATCGATATCTCTCATACCCATGGCAATATTGAAAATGTACATATTAGTGTGGATTGTTCACTAGAAGAAATCCTGATCTACACCGAACTCTTCAAGGAATTCCGAGATGTATTTTCTTGGTCATATGAAGAGATGTCAGGATTTGACCCTCAAATTTTCGAGCATGAGATTAGAACTTATCCGAATGCTAAGCCTATTTGACAATGTATTAGAGCCATCAATCCCCATAAGGCCCCTACTATTAAGGTAGAGGCAGAGAAACTTCTTAATGTTGGATTTATCTACCCGGTTCCCATGATTGAATGGGTATACAATCTTGTTCCTGTGAATCAGAAGCAAGGAACCATCTGTGTATGCATGGAATTTTGTGACCTGAACAAGGCCTGTCCTAAAGACAACTTCCCAACACCTTTCGTCGATCAGATTCTCGACGAGTGTGCAAGAAGTGAAGTGTTTTCTTTCATGGATGGATTTTCAGGTTATAACCAAATTCAAATTAAACCTGAGGATCAATAGAAGATGAAATTTGTTTTTCCTTGGGGTACTTCCGCATACCGGAAGATGCCTTTAGGCATTAAAAATGAAGGAGAAACCTTCTAATGTGCTATGACCTTCGCATTCCATGATCTTAAGAATATAGTCGAAGCTTATCTTGATGATCTTTCTCCTCAATCTCGTAAGATAATGGACCACTCTAAGCACCGTCTACTAGTTTTTGAAAGATGTCGTCATTATAGAATCCATTTGAACCCTCATAAATGCATATTTTGTGTTAGGTCTGGACGTCTTTTGGGATTTTTAGTCTTTGAGACTGGGATCATGGTAGATCCATTAAAGGTTGAGGAAATACTTTGGTTGCCTCCCCCACGCACTATTCGACAACTTCAAGGTTTATAGGGGAAAGATAAATTTTTACATCAGTTTATAGTAAACTATGCCAATATTACTAAGGGTTTCATGTGTGTTTTGAATAAGGACACCCATTTTATCTAGGATGAGCAAGCCCAGGAATCCTTTGATGCTTTGAAGAAAGCCTTGGTATCAATACCTATGATGAAGTCTCCCGGCTATAGTAGAGATTACTTTCTTTATGTCATCATGTCCGAAGAGACGATTGGTATTGTTTTGGTTTAGGAGGATGCTGAGCTCTATCATCACGTCATCTACTATATTAGTCTAAAATTAGTCGGTCCTAAGATCAATTATTCTCATGTCGAAAAGCTATCCTTGGATGTCATTCACACAGTCCAATGATTATGCCATTATATATTTCTTTGCTATATATAATTAGTGGTTTCTGATGTCAATCCATTTCAATACGTCCTCACCAGGCATATCATAGGGGGAAAATATAATAAATGGATTTTCATTTTACACAAATTTGATCTCAATTTCGCTTCTGCGAAATCCAATAAATCACTAGTCTTCAAGGAGTTAATATCCAACTTCCCACGATTGGATGAGGATGTTATCCATGTTGAATGTTTTATGGAGGAAAACATTTTCCTTGTCTTGTCGTCTGACCCCTGGTATGGAGACATTGTTCTCTATCTTCAAAATTTGAAGTTCCCTTAACGTCTCTCGTGAGATGAATGACGACGTGTATGATACCAAGCAATGTATTACATTATTGTCAGTGGCACTTCATATCATTGTTGAATAGACAATATCCTGCATCATTTTTTAACTCACGAAGAAGACGAGTAATTTCTAAACAATTTCCATAGTGGGGCTTGTGGTGGTCATCTATCTGGGCTTGCAACAACCCAAAAAAAATTATGAGCCAGTTATTTTTGGCCATTTATCTTTAAATATTGAGTTGAAGCGGTTAGGAAGTTTCACCCCTACCAGGTTTTCACTCAGAAAATGTGCTCACATCCAACCCCTCTTCACCCAGTCATCACCATTGGTCCCTTCACCAAGTGGGGGGTGGACTTCGTGCATTGCAACCCAACTTCGGTTGGGGGGAATTAGCACATTATCATGGCCGTAGACACTTTACTATGTTTTTCGAGGCCATTCCTACAGTTAAATCCAATGGGAATATTGTTTCTTTATTTGTATTCAATCAAATTATCGCCCGATTCGGTATCCCGAGTGATATTTCCACTGTTCATGGCAGTCACTTTCACAACAAAATGATGGAAGAGATAGCATCCAATATGGGGTTTAATCATGGTCATTCTTCCCCTTACTACCCCAAGGAAAATGGATAGGTAGAGGCCATAAAAAAGTATCTCAAGGCCATTTTGCAGAAAACTATCAGCCAGAGTAAATCTGACTAGCATATTATGCTATATCCCACACTCTAGGCATACCAAACCTTAGTTAAGACTGCCACCAAATTTTCTCCTTTCCATTTAGTACATGGTGTGGATTCGCTATTACCTATTGAATGAGAAATACCTTCTTTTATATTAGTAGTCACGCTCCTCCCTGACACTCCCAATCTCGAGCGAAGCCTTGTACACCCAAAAATTCTTCACAAGCAACGTCAAGATGCCTCTACGGCTATCGAGGCGAACAAAAGACATGTCAAGGTCCAATACAATAAGTTTTTCTTTCCTCGTTTGTACGCTAAGGGTGACTTGGTCCTTTTATATGATCAATCCAAAGAACCACTAGGGGAAGGCAAGTTCAAACCCATGTGGCACGGTCCCTATATCATGCGACGTGTCTTAGAAAACGGAGCCTACGAGTTAGAATATTATGGAGGGAATATGTTGGCCGAGCCCATGAATGGGCTCTACTTGAAAAGATATTATGCTTGAGCCCCAAGCTTGGGTTTAACTCTTTGTATACTAATGTAATTTAGTGTATATATATTTTCCCTTTACTTTTTGTCTTCGGCTTTCTTATCAAGTTTCCCCTTCGTTGGCAAATGTCAACGGAGTATTCGGTCTACTTAGGATTTGTAGATGGAGCCATTCGTCATACATGGAGCTTGGATTTAGTCGCTTGGGTGGTTTACTCGCCCAAGGGTCTACTGGTGTCTTCAGGTGGTGTATGCCTAGGGAAATCCACGAATAATGTGGTCAAATATAGTCTTGTTATAGAACTTTTAAACAATGCCATTTCACATGGTATTCTCTCTTTGGAGGTTCGCCTAGATTCCCAGTTAGCAGTATGTGAGTTGAATGACAGTTACCATGTGTGTGATCCTACTTTACTTCGACGATTCCTATAGATACATCTTTTAGAGAGATAGTTTGATTTCATTACTTATCATCACATACCTAGGAGTTCTAATTATGTATCATATGCTTATGCTAATTTAATTTTAGATTGGAATTTGTCACATAACTAAAGCAAAGAAAACCATCTCATCAATGTACACATTGTAATATAAGTAAATTTGAAGAACCTTGTTTTATATATATTTCAAAAAATATGATGTTTATAGTACAAAATTGGGGCCAACACCCTCAATACACATATACAACCCATAATACAAAATCCATGACATCTACGTCTCTGGTGTCATATGTGTGTCATGATAAAAAACTACAATGTTTGAGAGATGCTGAAAGAGTTACACCAAAGCTATGGGCACACGAACCACTTGTCACTGCATGGCCTCCAAAAGATCCTCTACCTGAACCATCAGAATCTTATGTGTCAAATGAGACAGGTTGCCCTACACTTTTTGAAGGATTCTCTCTGCTTCTACTCTCGCCACATCATCTCCTCAGTGCCTTCTACAATGTCATGGAAGCCCGTCTAGCCATTGCAAACCTACATCTGCATCACACAAGTGTCTAGTTAGTACTTAAGAATCATCCAAATTTTTTTGTTTTACTATACAAAAATACAAAAATATGAAATATTTAAAAACTTTGGCATACCTATGTCCCCGTAGGCAGTCCCTGGTGGTAGTGGCATGTTAGGGTCCCCTCTAAAGTCGATCCCTGCATACGAGTAGTCATCTAGAGAAATGACTTGTCATCTCCACTAGTAAAATAAATCATTGTTGTAGGGTGTGGGAACCCTACCTCCCCCCCGTCGTCTCATTTCCTTGGTCCATCATGCCATGGATGGATCGTGAGGTCCTCTAGGAATGATCTCGACTCTAGGTCCCAAACCTGGAACCCACTCGAAGAAAAAACTACACAAGATAGAGGAAAAACTGAAGTTCCTTTTGTCACCTTGTTTGCACTCTGTTAATTGTCTCTTCATATTAAGCAATAGTGAGGTGCACCAATCATACACCACGGGTCAAAATCACTCTACATAATAGAGCTTGAGTTGCCTCGATGCCTAGTGCAACGAAGTTGATCCTATGATCTTGGTCAAAATGAGGACAACAATCTTGAGGCCGAGATTTTTTATTTCTCGAATGGGGAGTTGACTCCTGACCTTCTCAATACCTGCTATATAGTGAGCATCTATGTACTCTTCTATCTTCATATCGCTTCTAGCTCCCCAGGGTTTGACGTTCACCACCTCACCTTGATGCAACAACCTAGTCAAGAAATATATATCCTCGACTTCAATCCTTGACGGTTTCCCATCGAGATTGAAGCTCTCACTATCTGGATCCTAATAATCCACGATCAACTGTAGAAACCACACCTGGGCCTCATCCTTTTGAGTGCCCAGTCTTTTAGAACTTTCATCTTTTCAAGGCCATTTGTGCCTCCAGATCTCTTTCCACAATAGCGTATACCTCTTCATGTTCCCTTTCCCTCCATTCTAGCACCATCCTGCCAGGGAAACATCAATTTTTGAGTTATCAACCATCAAAAATATTGTTTACGGGATTGTACATGGATTGCATCATTCACAACTGCATATAGGGTTGAGTGCACACAATCTTTTGGTCCAATTTTCACTATTTGGGTAAAAATTCAAAATGACATAGTAAAATTTGTTTTTTTTTTGGTTTTTGTTACTATCACTAGGAGTCCCTTATAGCTAATGCATGACTTTATGCTGAGCCTCATTTCTCACTCATAAACATGCTGACCTATACCTAGAGGACTCGCAGCGAAGTTTAATTTAAGCTCTTTTTCAAAAAGTGAAAAGATTGTCGAGTGAACTTGTCTCTTTCTCACTCGTAAATTGGATTTGAAAGGACGTCTATTTGGTACAAGTTTATCCATTTTTCAAACCAAGTAGAGTAAGACTACAAAAAAGGATATTTTTTGGTGTTAAGTTGTGATTGCATCTCATGCCCTTGCTTGTAGTATTGAACCTATAGTCCATTCTTGCTTTGCATTATAAATTGTTTTCCTCAATAATTTTTCATCCTCAACCAAACAGAGCCTTGTTTATATCCTTTGTAATTTGACACCCTATACCCAGGAGGGAACATTCCTTTGAGTGTCCATTTCTCGCATGCATCTCCTTGCATTGAGAATAGGTATGTTCCACTGTTGGAACTAGTTTTTCTTACTTGTGACACTCATTTCCTCCTATATATCATAGCATTCATTTGACTATGAAAAACAAAAAAAGATGGGAGGGAAGGGAGTATTATCTTATATTGGCAGCAGTCATGTCATCTTTGAATAGAGAACAAAGTTATTGAGTCCACTTATCATCATAATTTTGGGTTTAGCATGGCCTTAGGAATATGAGCTCATTACAAAGAGTCTTTCTCCACTGACTTGTTACTCTTCCAGTCCCTATGGAGAAATTGATTGATGCCTCCTGCATCTCATGGTTTCATCATTGATTCTATGTTGTCAGAGTCTTCCATATGTCTCATGCTCTTGTTCAAAGGATGTCTATCAACCTATGTCAACCAATCCTCAGAACTCTTGACTTTGCATGTCTAACATAGCCTCAATTTGTCTTTGAATCACATGATGTTGTAGTCCTGTTTCACACCCTGGTCCTACTTTCATCGTTGGTAGGTAACCTTGAACCCAACAATCAACATTTTATCATTGGTCATTGACTTGGTGGTTTCCCTTGTGTTCGACGACAAGACATATATTCACACATTGGGATTCATGTAGTGTCTTGGATGACATTAGCCTTATTGGTGGTTTCCTCGCCTTTGTCAGTAGTTTTCCTCATTGGCTGATATTCAGAGGGTATTTTTTGTGTACCACTTGCACTTGTCACATGTGAAAGATGCACAGGGTCATTGGTTCGTGAACATTTTATTTATCTAATTTCCTCCAAATAATGAAGCTCCTTCTTTGTACCTCATGCTGAATTTTGAGAGATTCCTTAATGCTCTCCTTTCAGGGAGTCTCCTTCCATCGAATTCATCTCATCTATTCTGGAAATGAGACCTAGAGTCCTATGAGTACATTGAGGCTTGCAGTCATTAGTGGCAAGTCCTCTCGCCATTGATAGTTGGGAATACATCAATGTCTCCTGATCGATGGATTGTTCAAGTGTTTGACTCCAACTCCTTTATTCACACTTGTAAGAATGTACTCGGTGCCTTGATCCCTACTTTCATCATCGGTAGGTTGTCTCACATTTTTTAATGGTATACCTCAATGACTGGTAATCAAACGATGTCTCATTGTGTTCGACCTCAACTCCTTTTTTCACACGATGTAGACTTGCACCTTTGGTAGATTGTGTAGAAGACTTGAAGACATCAGTATGTGGCCACAAATTTCAAGAGATATTTCTTCCTTTTCATTGGACCAGTGCCTATGTGACTTCAATGATCATGGGAGATCATATTGTACTCCAATGTATACAGATATATTTACATTGATTTTGAGACTGGTTCTACTGGGCCTTGTTCGTGACTATGACAACCTTTGGCATATAACCGCATTGTATTTTCCTATTCATGGCCACAGACAGTAGTGTCATATATTTTCACATGGATCTGTAGTGTAATTCAAATTCATAGCCATGTATGCAAAGCCAATACATATTGTAATGAGAAACTAGTTCTTCTAGCTGGTTCCCCATCACTCCACTTCTGGGTTTTTATAATGTATTTCGACCATCGCATATACTCCTTTGACCTCACACATTAGGGAATATTTTATAGCAAGATTTTCCTCACCCTATGCAATCTTGCACATAAGGCCTTTTTTCATTTCCCCATGCAGACTTTTAATCCATCTTTGCAAATCCCAAATCTAAAAATACAATTTTTCCACATATATGCACCTTGCCTACTATACATGATGCGTATACATAGGTTGCACTACTACAACCCACGTACATTGGGAAATTCTCCCATATTTGAAAAATGGTGTCGGCTTTCTGTACCACCCGTCCACAGGATGCTAAGCAATTAACAATTTATTTAAACACTTACACATTAACAACTTTGTTTTAGCATAATTCCATTGATTTTTATTTACACATTTCTTCTACATCTTCTCAATGATAAATCTAATAACATGATGAAATAAGTAGTAGGATAACTTTAAGATTTAAGAAC
>JASDQU010818451.1:35182-48065 GCA_032191745.1 Picea mariana | reverse complement strand
TAATCATAACTTTGTACATGTAATGAATAAGGATTTGAAACTGATAAAAAATGTTCTTTAGTGTTTTTTTTGCAATTCCTCTAGGTGTCACTACCTGGAACCTCTCAAAAAATTAGTTATAGCAAAAATGGCATACCTTGCTGAATTTTGGCTTATTCTAGAGAGCGACCTTGTAGAGCGTACCCCACACAATATATTTGTTGAATAGATTTGAAACTGTTAAAAATAATACTAAAGACTGTCCTATAACCAACACATTTGGTCTTACTGAATTTGGATATGTTATGAAGAAGTTATGACGTTTTTACCTGAAACACTTGATTTTGACTAGTTTCATGACTAGCCACAAACCCTCTTTTCCACGGAGTGTAACTCAAAAAATAAAACGACCCACAAGATGAATTTTTTACCACAGATACTTGGATATGTTTCCCCAATGGAATAGAAATTTCACAGTCTGAATCATTCTAGAAAAAAAGTTATTGCAAAAATGGTGAGATGACCTGTAAATAACATACCTTAGAAAGCATCATCAAAAGAATTTATCCTTCCTTGAATTCCGGCCTTATTTTCTTCACCTTCCCTCAAAAATCCGGCTTAGATATCCTTTGGTTACCTCAGACACCTATTGGTATTCAATATGCTCAATTGTGTCAAAAATGAGAGAGTCTTGCCTCTTATTTATGCTCTCCAAGTAGCTTCCTTAAAAACATCTTCTAGGTCACTTTGCCCACTTTCCTTATTTTAGGGTTAACCCACTTCTAATTTCTCCATTAAATTTATTATTTAAATAATTTATTTTGTATTCACTTTGAATTATAATACACTCATCAGTTCACTTTATTATTTACCTTCTAAAATCTCTTAAACCACTTTGACTACTTTGACCTTTTGGGGCTTCTAGATGACATAAGAGGGTCCTCCAACTTTGTAAGGCCATAACTCTCAAACCGTGAGGAGTTATGTGACATTCCACATACCACTAGAAATGGAATGACATTTACCATCCATATAGAGTAGTATTACCTGCAAATATATCAAAACTCATACCATTATCCATCAAACAAACTTGGATCCATTACCCAAACCCGGGTTCTCTAACTTTTCATGGCCATAACTCTATAACCGTGAGGAGTTATGTGGCATTCCACATACCATTGGAAATGGCATGAAAATCACTATCCATATAAGATCGTTTCAATGAAAAAATCATTGACCTTCATCTCATTATTCCACAAATAAGCATGGGTCCTCTAACCATACTTCTAGGATAACTCAATCCACAAAGCGTCTTCCCGTGAGGGATTTCACCATAAGGAGACCACTTTGGAGTTCATCCATTTCTACTTATTATCAACCATGACAAGACAATAATGAGTCATCTTTACATCAAACAATCTTGGGTCCATCACCCAACCTTTGTGCTACAGGGCTTTCTTCAAGGGTTGACATCAATGACAACCAACCTTAATCAACAATGACTCCACTTGACATCAATGACAATACATAATTCATAAATATACTATGACAAGACATTGTTCCTTTGACATCAAACCTTTAACCTTTGACATCAAACCTTTGACCTTTGACATCAATCCTTTGGCATCATTGACAACATGATCCAACAATCTTCCCCTTTGGAATTGATGGAAATACCAACATTGATGTCAACACCAATCATTGATGGCAACATGTAGACATGGCATTGATCTTCATCGATAGTCATCTCAATCACATAAATGTGACTATCTCTCCCCCTTTGACATCAATGGAAAAGGGTAGTTCTCTCCTTGGGGCTGCTCCCCCTTCCTGGATGCCTTGATCTTCCTCTGAAAAATATATCCCCTTTTGAACAAGGGATATCACTTTGATCTAATGTTGAAGAAATGTCGCTCATTCTCCCCCTGTGACCATCGCTCCCCCTGGAACCATGCCTCTCTGCTCTTTCTCCAAGTATAGGGCTCTTTTTCCAAGTATTTATCTTTGCATCTGATAAATATCTCCTCCTGGAATCATGGGAAGAATATGACTCCCCCTGTTGTTATGTCTCCCCCTATCTTCTCTGCAATATGAACAATATGCTACCACTGCAATATGCTTCTGCTGCAAATGCTACTACTCAACCAGAACATAGATCAACCGCTCTTTCTATGACAATCCTTGGACCTGTCCATGCATCAAAATCATGTCATACCATACGTCATGAAGAAAAATATATGTCAACAATGAATAGAGAATCATGAACAAAACATCAACCATGTATATCTTGTGCCATACAATGTGCCAACCATGCACAACATCCATGTACATCAACCATGTACATCAATATGATACCATAAGATATCATCAATGGAGTGTATCAAACATGCCAACCATGTTCCTCAACCAAGTTTCATATCACTCATGATATGCCTCTACCAACATACCAGCCATGTGCCTCAAACAAGTGTCATAGAACTCATGATATGCTTCTACCATGAACCAAGTGCCACAACCATGTATCTCAACCCTCAAGCATCATAACAAGTGTCTTAACTATATCAACCCATACATAAACAAGTGCATCAAACATGCATCACCACTTGTACCAAGCAAGTGCATCAACCATGGACCAATACCACAACAAGATGAACTACAATCAAGATGTGGCCTCATACATGTATGCCACATTCACCATAAAACATGTGCCAATCATATTGCTAGTAGGTGCCTTTAACAATGTACCAAAAGTGTACCAATCATGCATCAACTATAGAGCAAGTTATGACTCATGAATGATGTATAACATGACCACCTCATAAACTCATCAACTACATGTCCCAAAATGTAGCTCAACCATATGCCAAATGCATGCACAAAGATATCCAACAAATATGCCTCCAATAATACATCATAAGATATATCAAGGGAACTCAAAATATGTACCGGCCATGTACCCTAATAGATCTATCTCAACCTCCATTCACTACAACAAATACTAAACATCCAAAGATACATGTACTAAAAGTGTGTCTCAATAGATCAATGACATATCTAGCTAGCCTCATCATGATATATCTCATAACCAATGTGCCATAACTTCATTGTCACAACTAGAATTGTTCCTCAACAGAAAAATGTCTCAATCCACACTCTAGGGTTAGTACCATGCATCCAAGATAGTCTTTCAACACTCAACCATATGTCACCACCATACATACATCAATTATGTATGCCAACATGTAATCATGAAAAATTGCAACAAACCATGTCAGACCCTGCAACAAACTATGTTAGACCCTGCAACACAGAGTTATACCTTCATACCATGTTGCAACTCATATACATAGCCTTTTCCCCAAGGCTCTTACCACAAATATGTGACTTGCTATACAAATAAATTGCGTATGTATGTGACCTATTCATAGGTCAGCTCGCATATGTACGCGACCTATTCATAAGTCATCTCACGTATGTACGTGACCTATTCAGAGGTCAGCTCGTGTATGTACACGACTGTTATCAATGTAACCCACGCATGCTTATGAAGATGTCAAACTTGAGCTTCCCATAAGGTTGCCACTTTGTTCTGATTGATCAGTCTTCTTCACCCACTTCTGAAGGTGTCCCAACTTCTCAGAACTTAACCTCTAAGCTTCCATATTTTCAAAAATGTCTTCCTTCCTAACTTCATGCTTTCTTCTAGTCATGCTATATGAAGCATTCCTCATGTATTGTCTTCTTGTGTTCCAACAATCCTGGGATTTGTGGCCAAATCCACTACAGTTGTAGCATCTCATGGTGTGACAATGAGAAACAATGTGTCCTACTTGATTACATCTCCAACACCTTAGGGTGTTATGAAATCTTTCATTATCTCTCCTTTCATAATATTTGCATTCCAAAGCTTTGTGACCATATTCATTACATGAGTAATAGTGACCATGAAAAACATTTTCATACCTTTGCTTTGGTGTCCATATTGAAGGTGTCTCTCTTTTGAATTTGCTTTGAGATGTAAATATGGCTTCTTGATGTCTTCCTTGCTTTATTGTTTTTAAAGTTTCCTTCCCTTGTGTAGATGGTTGACTTGCAGCATCATTTCCATCTTTTGAGAATGAGGGACTTACCTCAAGCTTCTTTGAGGTGCTTACTTCAACATGTATAGCTTCTTTGTTGTATCCAAGACCTGATTTATCATTTGGTGATCTTTGACTATCCAAGATCTCATTCAAGATTGTTGAGTTATCGAAGAATTTGTTTGGCTTTTCTACTTTCTTTCTAAGATCAACAATTTTAGCTTCCAACTTATGACATGACTCTTCCTTTTCATTTACTTGATTCTTTAATAGTTCCTCTACCCTTTTGGATTCTTCAATTTGGGTCTTGATATGAGCATTAACTTCAAGACTTTTGCTAATCTCATCATCTACCTTCTTATTCTCTTCTATTTCATTCTTTAGTCTTTTGATCTCTTCTTCTTTTTCTTCTAATTGAGTCTTTTTACTTTCTTCTTGTTCTTTGAGAATTTCCTTTAGTTGCAAGATATACTTTTGATTCTTTTCAAGAAACCTTTTAGTGTTATCTGAAAGATAGTTATAGTCTATATAAATATGGTCATAGTTGTATTTGTATAGACCCCAATCAACTTTCTTTTTAAGCTTTGAAAGTTCTTCTTCTACTTCTTCCATGGGATAACTATCATTTTATTCTATACAAACTATTTCAAGATCTTCTTCTTCACATGTAGAGAAACATTCAACATCGTTACATTTGGAATCATTGCAATTAGAGGGTTTTGGAGATTCTTTACCTTCAATGTTCTTGATGGAGTTGTCTTTAGTTTTTTCCTTCTTGCTTTGGTATGTCTCCTCTAGCTTTAGCCATAGATCCTTGGCAGAAGTGCATTGTCCCATGCTCTCTTTGATAGAACTTGAGAGTCCGATGAAAATGGTCTTGAGAGCCAATGCATCATTCTTATTTTCTTCCCTTTGAGCTACAAACTTTGACTTATTCTTCAAAGGAATTGATCCACCAATAGTTGATTTCCAAACATCCGCTCCTTTTTCCTTCAAATGCACTTTCATTTCTATTCTCCATGTTGAATAATTTTCCTCATCAGGGATTGGAACTTCATCATCCATTTGTGCGTCCATGGATCTCCTCTAAGCTTGTTAATTCTTATCATGAAGGCCCACTCTGATACCAATTGTTGGACACACCGACCACACTGAGAGCAGGGGGATGAATCGGTGTAGGACTCTTTTTCAAACTTCCCTTCACAAAATACTTAGTTAGAAATCACCAATTACTCATCACTTATTACTATTATTTATAACCAGCTAAATGTGAACATATATCAGCACCATACACCAACAACATATATCATCAATAAGTCATCACCACAAGGAACACAAATAACACAAGACGTATGCACAATTTTCTTTTTATTACGGACTACAATCTTGGGTTATCAGCAACAACTGAATAGAGTGCAACTCTACAAGAGCACCAGCTTTGTAATGCAAGACACTCAGCTTACACAAATCAGCACCAACTGAGAGGAGGACTCAGTCATCAACAAATACCAATCTGTCAACAGGTACATGACCTACCAATAGTACAACATGTGTATGTATGTGCCCTACCAGTAGTACAAATCGCGTATGTACACGGCCTATCTGTACTACAACATGCGTATGCCTTTTGAACAATTAGGGTTTTCTCTCCTTGAAAAAACTCAGATCCTCTACAGCCTTCAATCACATCCACTTCTGCCTTTCATTGTCCAATCTATACCAGAACCAATCACAACACATCTATGCACTCCAACAACTTACTCATTCTCCTCAACCATACAATATGAATGCCTTAATCATTTATAAGCAACCAGTATACTATAGAAACCATATCAGTATTGAAACATAAGAGTGTTGCTCACTCTATCAATCAACCAACATATCCATATCACAACAGCCATATCAAGAATGCCTTAAGAATTCACCATACAATAAGAAACATTATCCATCAAGACAACTATGCAACCATACCAGAACTTCTATGGCAGATCTGAGCCCATAGAATGCATATCTGGAACTTGCTTCATCCTCCAGGAACCTGGCACCAACTTACACGTAAGTCTTCATGACTTCCTCAATTGTACGCGCTCTGGCTTCCTTCAACTGCGTGTGTACACGCTCTGGCTCATTGCAGCCCGCGTATGTACGCGCTCTGGCCCACTGTTGCTCACGTACTCCTTCAGATCTCAGACTTATGGAAACTCTGATGTGTCCATGAGATCCTTCAGTCAATCTCTCTCTCAGAATAGATCTTCAATATATTCTCAAGAGATATCTTTACAAGAGACCCTTGCCTCTTATTTATACTCTCCAAGTAGCTTCCTTAGAAGCATCTTCTTGGCCACTTTGTCCACATAGTCAATTATGTCCAACTTTGTCAAATTTTCCACTTGTCCATTTATCCAATAGCCTCTTGACCACTTAACACACTCTCCTCATTTTAGGGTTAACCCTCTTATAACCACTTTCCATAATTAGAAAGTTCTCCATTTACTTTATTATTTAAATAATCCTCTTTGACTTTATCACTTCACTTTATTATTTAAATAATTTCTTCTTTGTAAGAACTTTGACTTCTTTGACCTTTTGGAGCTTCAAGCCAACATATGAGGGTCCTCCAACTTCGTACGGTCATAACTCTCAAATCGTGAGGAGTTATGTGACGTTCCACATACCACCGAAAATGGCAAGACAAGAACTATCCATATAGGATAGTTTCACTGACAAAATCACTAACATTCATCTCATTATTCCACAATTAAGCATGGGTTCTCTAACCATACTTCTAGGATAACTCAATCGTGAAGCGTCTTCCTATGAGGGCTTTCACCATAAGGGGACCACTTTGGATTTCATCCATTTGTATTCCCTATCAACCATGACAAGACAATAGTGAGTCATCTTTATATCAATCCAACTTGGAATAACCCATGAACGATCAATACATTGATGCATCAATCCATCTTCATCTATGCATCATATATCAATGACACCACATCGATCCATCTTCATCCATGCATCACATAGTATATCAATGACTCCACTTGATATCAAAGACAATACATACTTCATCAATATACTATGATAAGACGTTGTTACTTTGACATCAAACCTTTGACCTTTGACATCAATCCTTTGACATCAATCCTTTGGCATCAATGACAACATGATCCAACGAAGTCCACACCATAGTGAATCTTCTTCGGCTAGGTTATTCGACACTTCCCTTAATCCCGAGCATGTTGGTTAATTTGTTTCCCTCTGGGATTGTGAAGCTCCCCATACTTGCCACTCACAAAGTGTATATGTCATTAAGAAAGATAATTTTATCATTTTAAGTGCATGATATACATAACAGAGAAAATAAACTAAATATTTTTCTTCTAACACCTCGAAGAAACAACTCATACATTTTGAGAGAAATGGATCCATGCACATCTCAAATAATATCTCAAATAATATTTTATTGAATTTGTAAATGCAATAGTCTCATATAATTGATGGAAAGTAAGTTGAGCTTTACCCTAAATTCCCCATCTCATAGTCTTTCCTTTTATTCCCTTTTAACCAAAACCATTAGTGTATATCCCTTTTCCATTTTTAGTTTGAAAGGTGCTTAGAGTTAGAGTTGTGTGTTCTTTAAGAATGTTATCTTTACCTTTTACCTCCAAGGCTTAAGTAGGAGAACAAGTTTATTGAAAGGTGTTTATATAGAATTCTATGTTGACCTATTTACAATGACACGTCGTTTTGGTTTGAAAGGTCTATATAATTTAATATATTCTTTTAATAATTCCACCAGATACTATCTTCATACACATAACTACTGATAACAATTTTGGTTTATGACAAGATAGAAGCTATTCATAATGTCCACAATTGAAATGATATTAGCTTTGTCATTATATCCCTACAAAACTTGTAAACAAATATAAATTATACAAAATATATATATATCTATATCTATATATATATATATATATATATATATATATAAGTTTTTAATATAGCTTTAATATATATACCAATAATTTTGTAGAGATATAATGATAAAGACAATATCAACTCTTGATAAATCAATTTGCAACTTTCACTTGTAATAGTGCAGTATCCTATTAAGCATCATAGCATAAAAGTCTAGCTAGAAAAATAATTCTTTAGAAATAGCACATATGATATTTCCTATTAGAAATATTGATTTCCTTGTGACTTATAGTTTTATAATACTTAAAGTTTAGATCGTTAAAACATGGGATCAATAATCAATTAAAAGTGACATAATTTTTTATTGAATTTTATTATAGAATTTTAAAAATAACATATTTTAAATGCCATTTATCTTATTTTCTAAATACAAAGTTTTTGTTTACATACCTTATAATTAAAACTACTATTCGAGGTTTTATGTTTAAGTCAAGTGTTGGTTGAATGTATGGCCTCCCAATTGCAGTTGAGTAATCCCAATTGGAGTTGAGTAATTTATGACTATGACTATGTAGAATACTTGGATCAAAACAAATGTGAAGGTTGAATTTCTTGAGTAATTTATGACTATGACTCTCTAGAATACTTGGACCAAAACAAATTGCACTTGAGTAATTTATGACTATGACTCTCTAGAATACTTGGACCAAAACAAATGTGAAGGTTGAATCTCTTGAGTAATTGCATTTTTTGCTTAATTTAATTGATATATTATTTTAGTTTTAATAATACATGGATAAAAAAAACTTAAACCAAAGCCATTGAAAAAACCACCATGTTTGACTGATCGATGATATTATTTTGGTTATGATAATATATGTGTGAAAGGGTTTTATAAAAGTGGAAAACAAGCTCAACGACAATTGAAGTAGACAGGCACATGTCAGTGGAAAACAAGCTCGACGACAATTGAAGTGGACAGGCATGTGTTTACGCAGGGTCCACAGCATCTTCTGCGTAGCTTGCACTAGTGTCTGTTAAGTTGTAGTCCATGCATTCGACGGTGTGCATCTTTTCTTTCACTTTGATTGCGTTTCCAGCTGGAAATCATTTACAGTAAAAACGCGTTTGAGAGAGAAGGGGCCCGGGAAGAAGATTGAGGTGCTTAGGCAAAGCAATTTCAGGGAAGAAGATTGAGGTGATTAAAGTGAAAACGCGTTGAAACATAATGATTGAAAGAGACAAGGAGGAAGGAGAGCCGACGGAAACATTGGATTTTATTGGTCGCTGGGTGTATAAGGGGAGCATAAACGAGGGGGCGAATGGTTTAACGGGTATATGTATATGCTCTTCGTCTACACTTTTCATTACCATCTTCCGCACTATCTTCCCTGGCTCTCATCTCTTCCCGTCCATTTCGTATTTTTAGTTCTATACTCCAATTCACAATGGCATCCTCACTCCCCCAAAACTACCCTCAAACTGAAATAGAATTTGAAGGTTCGCCGTCCTCTCCTAGTTATTACCGTCGCACATTTAACATGGACACTTCCCTTGCCTCTGCCTCCGCCTCCACCTCCACCGCTACTAATCCCAACAAACATCACCCGTATGATGTATTTCTAAACCACCGTGGTCCTGACACGAAGAAAAACTTCGCGAGCCACCTCTACCGTCGGCTTCTTCTATATGGATTCCAAGTCTTTTTGGACCAGAAAGAATTGCAACAGGGTGACAACTTGGATTCTCAAATAAAAGCTGCTATTGAATCAGCCTCCGTTCACGTTGCAATTTTCTCTCCAAGATATGCAGAGTCATATTGGTGTTTGGAAGAGCTCCTCCTCATGCTAAAGACGGGCGCCACCATTATCCCAGTCTTTTATAATGTTAAACCCTCTGAGCTCAGGTGGACCCGGGGCTCGTATGCTGAAGCCCTACACAAGCATGAACTGCGATATGACTCCGCCACTGTTGAAAAGTGGAGAAATGCCCTCTCTCTTGTTGCGGACAAAAGCGGTTTCGAACTGGAGGCGTGTAATAGGTGAGAACTCCAATCTTCCCTCTCAGTATGGTATTACTTTATGTTAGATAGATATACATGGAAGTTTATTTGTTTCTCATTAGCTCTGTTTATTTTCCTGTGAATCACCAGCGACGAGGGGGAGCTGCTGGAGAATGTTGTTGAACTTGTGTTGAAAAAGGTCAGAAAAACGGGGCTTAACGTGGCCAAATATCCGACAGGGTTGGATGACAAGGTCAAAGATTTTGCAAGCACAGTTCTTTTGCAGCAACAGAAGCATAGCAGGAAACCTCAGATAATTGGGATAGTGGGGTTAGGCGGCGTAGGAAAGACAACGCTCGCAAAAGAACTCTTCAACAGGCAGAATTCATTATATCGTAGCTCTTGCTTCTTATTTGATGTGAGAGATAACGCAACTAAAGGCCTTTTAAATTCATTGCAGAGAAAACTTCCGAAGAGTGTGACTGGATTAGATAAGGCAATAGACAGCATTGATGAAGGTATAGAGATGCTTAAGAAGCATCTTTCACGTTCTCAGGTTTTATTGATTTTAGATGATGTAGATAATGTGAATCAATTGAATGCATTTTTGCCGATTCAAACAGTTCTCGGCTCTGATAGCTTAATATTAATTACATCTCGAGACAAAGCTGTTCTCAAAAGCTCAGGGGTCGAAGAAAAATCAATTTTCAAGTTAAATGGCCTCGAGGCACAACACTCGCGACAGCTGTTCTGCTCCCATGCCTGCAGCCAGCCGCGTCCTCTCCCGGGATTTGAATCTCTGGTAGATAAGTTTATAGAAGCCTGTGATGGTTTGCCTTTATCTTTGAAAGTGATCGGGGCACTTCTTTACGGGAAAGAAGACCAATCAGAGTGGCAAAACCAACTAGGTAGTCTTCAACAAACACTTCCCTCTGAAATACAACGGAGACTAAAAATTAGTTATGATACATTGAATGAAGAAGAACATCAGATATTCTTAGATATTGCATGTTTTTTTATAGGAGAAAACAGGGATAAGGCTTTAAGAATATGGATGGGATCGGGCTGGAAAGGTTGTTCTCAGGGGTTTCAAAATTTACAGAACAAGTGCCTTGTGGAGTTGGACAGCGAAAATAATATACAAATGCACGATCATCTCAGAGATATGGGAAGAGATATTGCAAAGGATTCAAATTTGCAATTGCCTAGGCGTGTTAGCTGTTCAGCACATAACATTGATGATTTGTTACAGCAATCATATGTAAGTTTTCAACCACTCAAACCTTTTAAAATTATTAAGAGATATCTGTGTATAACTATTTTTTAATTTTTTATTGTTCTGCTTTTAAAAAATGAATAGGTACTAATAGCAGTGCGCGGAATTACGATGGCTCCTACTGCACGTCGTCCCGTTTATCGTCATGGTGATTCTTATTATGATTTTGAGGAAGATTGCTTTGTGTCAAAAATGTCAAAAATTGATTCCGAGGAAGATTGCTTTGTGTCAAAAATGCCATGGTTCAAAAGGAGTAGTCACGAAATGTTTGGAAACCGCGTGATGAAGCGTCTCAATAGACTGCCTAATACACCTCGTTGTTTTCTTGGTGTTGGTCTCCTTGACGTTGAAGGCGGTCACATGGAACGCATTTTGAGGAGGGTGCAGTCACCAAATACAATATGGCTTCGCTGGTACAACTGTCCCTACTCTTCCCTGCCTTCCTGGATTCCAACTAAGAATTTAACGGTTTTGGAGGTGGGTGGGAGTGTCTTAAGAACATTGTGGCCAAACGATTCGCAGGTAATTATAAATGTTCTGTTAAAGTTTGTCTTTTTAATCACTATTGATATTCCACCGCAGGGTCTCTTGATGAGAATCACTTATAGTTGAAAAACGTTGACATTTTGCAGGCACCTTTGCAGTTGCGGGAGCTACAGATTTTTGCTCCGCTCTTTATTATTCCGAAGTCCATAGGGTACCTGAAACACCTTGAACGGATTGTCGTTAGTTTTTCGACAGGGGTTAATCTGGAAAAATTGCCGGACGAATTTTGTCATCTGCAATCGTTGAAGGCCTTGGTGTTAAGGAATTGCTCAAAACTGAAGTCACTGCCAAATTCCCTCGGGGATTTACTAAATTTGGAACACCTCGATATGTTCGGGTTCCGCAGTTTGGAGAAGCTTCCAAAGTCCTTCGGGAATTTAATTAGACTTGAATATCTTGATTTGAGCAGGTGCCGTGATTTAACCATTTCAAGGGAAACACTGGGAAACATCAGGATGCTTGAACACCTCGATCTTTCCTGCTGTACGAAAATTAAAGTATTGCCCCCGCAAGTGGCATACCAAAGGTCCCTGGCAGAATTATATTTGGTCGACACAAACTTAAAAGAATTTCCAAGTGAAATGGGAGATTTAAGCGATTTGGAAGTTCTGAAAATAGGAAGTTCTGAGCTGCACTCTCTACCGCCTTGGCTCGGTGAGCTAAAGAACTTGAAGAAATTGCATCTCTCTTCGTGCAGCAAACTGAAATATTTGCCTGAATCCGTTAGACTGTTGCCTCAGTTGACCGAGTTGTTTGTACGTCAATGTGCGTTAAGGGAAATGACATTTAAAGAGGTTGAAGGACAGAAAGAAAAATCAGCAGACTCGTCTTCTAAGGAATTCATGCCTCGGCTCCAACACTTCAAAATATGGGAGACAGAAATATCAGAGATATCATTTGGTGAAGGAGTCTGCCCCAGCCTTCATGAACTTGAAATCATGTCTTGCAATACTTTGAAGAAAATAGAAGGGCTTTGTGGTCTTGCAAAACTTCAAAAGCTATCTATTACATGCTGCAGGGAGTTAGAAGAGCTGCCCAGTCTCGAACATTGTAGGTCGTTAAAGAAGCTTGAGATAT
>JASDQU010818450.1:10434-35622 GCA_032191745.1 Picea mariana | reverse complement strand
AAAAAACACATTACAAAAAAAATGAATATATATATATGTGTGTGTGTGTGTGTGTGTGTGTGTGTGTGTGTGTGTGTAATTTTTTTAAAATCAAATTAAAAATAAAAATGAGTTGAATTGGGGGGTGAGGGTGCGAGAATTCCTAGAATCGCCACCACGACTCCTGACACTCCCACTTCGCAGGGAAAGTATTTTCACGAACACTTGTCTTCTCCCTCAACATCCAAACTTTCCCTTTGTTGAGGGCTTCGTCAAAATGTCAACAAGATGCCACTCCATAGGAATACAATCAAGAGTTAAAACACCCTTATATACCTTGTCTCCTAAGAAATGACAAAATATGTCAATATGTTTGGAGTGGTCATGGTACAAAGGGTTCTTAGAGAGTTCAATACAACTTTTATTGTCACAATACACAACTATTGGCTCTAACTCCATATCTCCTATCTCAACTAACAATTTGCAAAGCCAAACAACTTCACAACTCATTGAACAGAATGTTATATACTTTGCCTTTGTTGAACAAAGTGTAATTGCTTGCTACCTCTTATTGAACTAGGTTATCATACCTCATGATAAGTTGAAATCAAAAAACATAGAAGTGCTCTTCTGAGAGTCAATGCCTCCAACCTAGAGTAAATAATAAAATCCATGGAGTAAAAGTCTATCATCACATGTATACCCAATGCCATATTTAACCATTCCCTTAAAGTACCTAAGTACATACTTCACAACCATTGTTGATGTTTGAGGTTGTTCAAGGTCTAAGAGACAACATTTTAAGGAGAGATCCTTCTTCATTTTTTGAGAGGTTGTAGTCCTCTTTAATAAATATAATACAAAAATAAAGAAAATGCAATATAGTAAATGCCCGAGAAAGGACCAGGCTTGTTTAAAAATAAATATTCACAATGGTAGATATTATAGAGGATTGTAAAAGAGTAAAATGAGAAATCTCATAGAGCAACATTTCCATCATAGCACAAAGTAAAGCGAGACACATCATTGGGTAGGATGAGAATTAAGGACCACATATGTGTTGGAAGATCGATTGTCATTGATGTCAACTGCAACAAATAGAGCGTAGGTCCAACTCATGAGAGATAGCACATGCAGAGGATCCATGAACAGAAGTAAGAGTGCTTGGAAGAAGCGTGATTAGATCGAAATCCTTGCAGAAGTGCATAAGGAAAACATGTTGATTTAACAGAGAAGTTTTGTTGCAGTCAAGAGAAACCCTAACCATTGATCGTTAATCACTGGTAAGTATCAACAATCTTTCAACGTTGACAAAAAACATGGTCTAAAGCCACAAGAACCATCGATCTATAGGAAAATTAATTCTAGATCGTCAGATCGAGGTGGAGCCATAGGCCGGGAGAGATAAGTCCCAACCATTAGATCAAGAGCGATAATCCTCAATCGTAGATCAAATCCAATCAGATTTCGGCAATTTCGCCACTTCGACGAATATTGAAGATAAGGCAGAGATACGAAGCTACAAAGTGTCAAAGACCTAAAATCCCACCAACCGTTAGATCGAGGGAAGAATTTAGAAGTAATGTGAGTCATTAGATCAAGCAGTGGAAGGATAGTGTAAGCACTTCGACAGGTATAACTATGGGGGAGTTGAACAACATTAGAGTTGTAATATTCTGGAGTACTGAAACCCATAAGATCGTTGATCTAAGATCCTTTGTGATCTTTCAAGACCATAGGATCGATGGGAAACATGGTGAAAATGGTGGTCATTCGACATTGACCCTCCGAACATAAAGAAATTTGAGTCGGCTAGAAATCATGAAAGTCGAAATAGAGAAATCATGCAAATCATTGATCTAAGATCCCTTCGGGACCTTTCTCAACCGTTTAATCAAGCAGTCTAGAGCAATGATACAGGAGGGAGACATGTTGTAGAAGACAAAGATGACATGTGGCCCAATCAACGGGTGACAAGTGTCAAGGACCATTTGGCACATAAGGTCTCTGAGAGTCATGAATCAAGGTGACACGTGGCTCCACATCAACAGGACCATGTCAGCAATGGGTGACATGTGGCACACATATCGTGGGTCCATGTCACCAAAGGAGAAGAATGTTCATTCGACGCTGACAATTCTGACAGTAAAATAGTTTGAATCAGCCGGATAGCCCAAAGGCCAAAGTCCGGAGGACTTGGTTCCAACACCGGTCTCATGATGAGGTAAAGGAGTTGATTAGAGGCACCAAGGGCTTAGAAGTAAATAAGCACATGGACATTCTAATAAGGTCATATGTAGAAGAATAAGGGCTAAAAGAGAAAGTGCTAAATGAACAACGCTTAGAGTGGATAAGCTCGTGGTTTCAAGCCCGCCGTCACAAGGAAAGTGGATTGAAGGAAGCACCTATCTGCAGAATTTGAATCCAAATACAAGAAAACAATATGTGAAGGAATAAAATGATAAAACGACTTAGAAGGGATTTGAAATCTTTTAAAATAAAAATCAAATACTAATAAAACATAAATGTCACCATTGATGTTGATTAAATGAAGAGATGTAATGGTTCATTATTAAAAGACACAATGGTTCAAATTCATACTTATTGGAATACTATATAAACCAGAAACTGTGGTGGAAAGAAAGGGTCTATGTGGTCTAATTCAAAATATCAAAAACAGAAGAAGAGTCCAAAGAAGTATATGAAACATGAAACATACACATGAAGTGAGGGTGGAAGGGAGGAACAAGGGAGGATTGGAGTCCTCTACAGGTTGAATCTTGAAATAGAGAGTTGCATCTTCCTCAAGTTGGTGCCTTTTGGTCTATGTAATGCACCAACTACATTTATGCATTTGATGAATAATGTATTGTGTCCCTATCTAGATTCAATTTTAATAGTGTACTTATATGATATATCATTTTATGACTCTACTTGGGAAGAACATATATCACACCTCATGCAAGTGTTAGAGATTCTAAAAAAAACATCAATTGTTGGCAAACCTTAAGAAATGTGAATTTTTCAGCAATTGTTGGTACATTTGGGATATGTTATTGGTGGAGGGGAACTCAAGATAGATCCCATGAAGACGGAGGCCATCCTCAAATGGTCAACTCCTACTAATGTCAATGAAGTTAAGAGATTTGTTGGGGAGGAACAATACCTATGATAGTTTATAACATTCTTTTTAGTTGTGGTTGCACCACTCCATGCCATATCAATTAGCGACAAGAGTTTCCAATGTGGAAAGAATTAGTAGAGATATTTGATGAGATGAAACTAAAGATCAATTGAGCACCAATTATTGCATTGTCTAATTTGGAAATGGAGATCGATGCAAGTGGTTATGCTATGAGAGTGGTATTGATGCAATGAGGTAAGCCGATATACTGTCATTACAAAATGTTTCATGGTGGAGTCCCAAACTACCTTACATATGACAAGGGAATCTATGATTTGGTTTAAGCTATTAAGAAATGGAAGCACCATCTGATGGGAAAGGAGACCATCATCCACATTGATCACTATCCATTGTTTCATTAGATAATGCATACTTTGTTGTACCAACAATCTTAGTAAGAGAAAACAAGGTTTATACCATCTCCTATCTATACCTACTAGACCCCGAGAGAGAATCTCCATGGGTTTCATGGGTGGTTTTCCAAGAAAAAGGAAGGGACATGACTATCTATTTGTGGTATTTGAAAGGTTTAGCAAGATGTGAATTCTCATTCCTTGTAAAAATACCATCAAAGGATAAGAGAAACAAACATGTTTTTTGAGAAGGATTGGGTGCATTTTGGGATACCAAGGAGAATCATATCATATGGAGATACTATATTTCTTAGTGCCTTTTGGACTACACTTTGGAATAATATGGACACAAAGTTGAAGAGATCTACATCTGTCCATCCACATGCATATGGGAAAACATAAGCAGTGAACATGACATTGGTTTATCTTTTAGGGGGTTAAAATCAAAAGAATACAAGGACTTGGGATGAAAATGAGATTTATATTCAACACTCTTATAACAGAGAAATCCAAACTTCCAATAGTAAGTTCCCTTTTGAGACTTTCTATGGGTATTTTCCACCTTCACCCTTGAATTTTGTATATGGATAGCAGGGAGGAGTTAGGGAAGACACCACAGAGAAGCACTAAAGGTTGAAAAAATCGTTGATAAGATCATGAAGATCCATTTGCAAGTACACGAGACATCAAAGAAGTCAGAGGAAAAGTACAAGTCCTAACATGATCACCACAAAATTGAGAAGACATTCAAGGTGTGATACACAATTTTGTTGCATCTAAACAAATAAATGATATAGGGTCTTGGTAAGAAGTTCAAGGCTTTGCAGCATGGTCCTTTTGAAGTATTGGAGAAGGTGGGTGATAATTCTTACCAACTCGTTCTACTCCCATATATGTTCATTTACTCAGTAGTGAATGTGGAAAATATGAAAATCTATGAGCCTTCCATAATGGACCAAGAAAGTGATGATAAAGTCCTACTTACCATAAATGTCTTAGAACAAAAAGCTTAGGTTGAGCTAGCAAAAGATATTGTTTTGCAGAAGAAATCTAGAACAACCAGAGGGGTGTAGCATGAAATCTCCCAAGTTGGATGAAAGGATAACTTCCAAGCAAGGCCAAGTGGTACTCCAAGGAGAAGGTATAAGAAAAAAAATTCTCACCTCCATCAATAAAATATTTTTGGGACCAAAATCCTCCCTAAATGGGGAGGTATGAGCCATATAATTTGCCATCTAATTTTTCACATTGTGGGTTGAAGATTTGGAGTTATTGGCTCGTAGGGACCATTTTATGGGCAAGTCCCTCTTTGGTGATTTATGGTCTAGAAAATTCTAAACCTTGTTTGAAGCCTTAAACAATCATTTTTGGGGTCAAAACTTTGCAATTGAGATTCCCACCGTCTCAACTCTATTCTACACATTGAGAGCTTTCCAACGAAGGGAAATCACCTCAATTAGAATTTGTATTAGGAAGTTATGCCTCCCACAAGTTGACCTACCTTGTTGACCACCACGATATCAAGTGGATTCTACCTCAACTCACATTACTCAGACATGTGGAGATATTCACATGTGGAATTTGAAGAAAATTCTAGAGGGTCCAGAAACCTAACATTAATTGGGAGTTGAGGCATGCGAAAACCCAGACCCTAACCCTAGATGGCTATTAGGCTATGTTAAATATTGGGCCGCTATGAAATGAAGGGGTTTCATTCTTATTGTATTGAATAATGTTCCATAGTTGAGCAAAGAATTTGTGAGTGGGATATTGAAGCATAATAGAGGAACAGATACCACAACAACCATACTATCCACGATGTCCATGGAAACTCCATAGTGAGGGCCACTTTCTTTGTATTTGCATTTCATAATTGAGAAAAAAAGAATAGAGCATATGCCTCACCATCTAGAGAGGTTTTACATGTATTGGGTTTTCCCAGGGTACATCTTGTGTTCATTATGTGGATGGTGTGTTATTTGCTTTGCTTCTTTTATTTCAGTTGCAATTTATTCCAATATTTCATGCCTTAATATAGTAATATTAATTTTGAATCTAAAGTAAAACATTGCAAAATAAGGGATTTTAGAATATTGTAAGATATTTTGTGTTGAATTGGTCCAATAGAATATCCATGACAATTTACATATCAATTATTTTAAGCATCTTATTCTATTTCAGCTATCATTAACTCATTTAGCTTTTATTTTTTAGATATTATATTATTTCATTTTAACCATTGACTATCGATTAATTTTTAACATTACTCCTTTAACCTAAATAATTTTTTTTATCTTTCATTTAACCTACATCTCTCATATAACAATAACTTATCATGTTTTTCTTCTATATTCCCATTTTGCCTATTTTTAACTATCTTAACTATTTACATATCAAGCTATCTTCATTATCACTCAAGCTACGTCCAAATGACTATTACCCATGCATATTATATCCACAATTGTGCTTATATTATTTATTAACTTTTAATAATACATTCCTTCTATTTGACCATTCCCTCTCACTATATTTATTTTGTTAGTTGTATTAGCTTGACCATGACCCCTTAAAAATAATATTTTATTATTATTTTGTCGAACAACGATATTCTTCGTAACTCTATTTATTAAATCCAAAAGTTTACTCTTTTCTAGAAATTTCACTATAATCATTTTCCTCATTATGGTAGGTTTTTTAGGGTTCCATAGATTTCTTGGAACCTCCATGATGTTTCTAGAAGTCTTTAGTAGATTTCTAGAAGTCTTTAGTTCATAGGCATAATTCTATTATATTTTTAATATATCATACAATCCAAAAACCCTTAGTGCTAGCTTGCCACTAGGGAAACCAGACCAACAACAAAGGTTGATATCATCCGACCAAATATACTATTTATGGAGAGTCCAAAAAAACTTAAAAACTAGAGTTATGTTGAAAGTACTATGCCTATAGCTACTAAAAAATATAATTTCCAAAAAACAAGGATTGCTAGGGAATCCACTTCATGGGGTCGAGGGCCCCTCGCCTGAGGTATGAGGGTGAACTGGTTGAGCTTCATGGTGCCCCGGAGGTTGATGACAAGATTCTTGAGGGAGGCGAGTGAGGATCTCTCGAACCATCAAGTGTAAGCCATCGAGCTGGAGCAGGACCGTGATTTGTGCGTCTTCTATGGTTTGAAGCATTTGACCCAGACGCGTATTGAGGTGCCAATAGATATTGATTGTCCTCCAATAACGATTTTCCTTGCCCCTGGTGTGTCCAACATCTGGGACCCAATGGATAGTGGTCTCATCTATTTATGTATATGTAGTCATCTCTCGTTCCTCACTGATTGTGTCTTCTGCTTCATCCAGAGCTCTATGGAGTTGCTAAGGGGTGTTTGAAATGTAGTTTCTGGTGGCGTTAAGAGCCTCATGTTGGAATCGATATTCTGGTAACCCCTCCTCTTGATGCCTTGAAGTGGAAGCTCCAGGGAGACCCGAGTCACGTCTATAACCGAGAGGATATCCATGCCTGGGAGCCATGGTATCTCTGATGAGGGCTCGAATTGAAGGGTGGTACCATATTAAGAGAGGATTACCAATATAGCTCTCACTATCAACGAAGGGGGATCGAAAGGTCTGAGCCAGGCTCTCGAGCTGCAAAGCCGACATCAAAATTTCATTAAGTGTTGTGTTCCTTCTCTAAGGAGAGGGGATCATCATATGGAAGGAAATCATAGGGACATGAGTGAGTTTGGGCATCTGGAGGACACCCCATTACTCTCATTTATTTCTTTTTTCCCTCCACCTTGCTGGCCTTGCCTCGAGTTTCCTCTCAAATCCTTCACCGTGTGGGTGAAATGTCATTCGCTTCTTTTCTCATTCTCAGGATTGGGTGCCTTCATTAACTAACTTAACTTCTGTTGTTGGATGTCGACGTGTGAGTCCCTCCTTCCTTTTCTAGTTGGCGATCAAGTGCCATTGACGTGTTTCCCTTTGTTTTGATGCTTGTCCTTTCGAGTGAGCTGGTGAGTGATCTTAATATCATCCATCTGGATCTTTCCCCTTAGCCTCTCTGGAGTATTCCCCTGCGTTAAATGTTGTCGTGGGCTTCTCAAGGCGCAGTCTTGTCGACTGTTGTCCTTGTGGGTAGCTGGCAGTTGGACGTCGTTCGATCGACAAGGATCCTGATGGTTGTCGTGTTGATCGCACACAGAAGGGGATGAACGATTTGCAAGGTCATTTATTATCCCTCCACTAGTATCGAGGATCCCCCCTTCATATTCATTCTTCCTTAACTTTTCTTTCGAGAGGGGGTGCTCCTCTCTTGTTGGGAGGATCCCCATGGCGCCTTCCCCACCTTTTTTTGATGAATGAACTTTTACCAAGTCTGAAGGTCGCTTAGGTGGCAGGTGTTTATGTGGATACGAGGCATGTCACGTCCTTCCCCCTAGAACTTGAATGCTTGTAAATTCAAGTCCTACCTTGCCATAGTTGGGCTTCCACCCAATTTATTCTTCTCTCGGTTCCTCTCTGCCTCGAGGTCGATCTTGTTGGAGCTGCTCCTTCTAGCTTCCTGAGGGGTTTGGCGCTTGCTTGGCCATTCCCCTTGCTCGTGCTCCTGGGTGTAAATGTCTTGTCTTGTGATTTTGGAACAATCTTAGGAGAAACTCTCCTCCTCTGTGAGATTCCAGGGCTTGTCCCACAAATCCTCCTTAATCCTGAGGCTTTCATTAACTAACTAGTCTGCGAGCTTGTTGGTCGAGCGCTTCACATGTCTGGGTATGATCACTAGCATGGAGGCCAACATTTGTTGAATGGCTTCCAGGCTAGCCTCTAGACGCCAATTGTTTGTGGTTTTAGAAGTCGGGGAGTCATGTTGCAATCTTTTGAACATATTGATTACAATATGGGAGTCACCTTCTATGATTAGCTTGTCATAACCATGGGCCTCGGCAACATGGAGCCCTTCTTCCAGTGCCTAGATATCCATAGAATTATTGGTATTTATCCCCATTTGACCCACGTATTTTCTCAAGATATTGCCTTTGATGGTTCAGAAGAAGCTTCCATACCCTGCATGTCCCAGATTTCCTTTTGAGGCCTCGTCGAAGTTCATCTTGACAAACCTTTCTAGGGGAGGGTTCCATTGAGATGTTGAGGCTCGAGGGGCCATTTCTAGTCTCTTCCTAAGGGAAGCTAGGATGGAACTGAGGTTGAGGCCGTGGACTACTGATAGATCAAATGGGCTAACATGCTAGTATTTTTCTTCCCAGGGATGGGCCGGATTTTTTTACCGGATTGAAGTGAGGACCTTGTTCCAGAGTTCTTCTAGAGGCAGGGCTTGGAGCTTAAAGACCTTGCGGTTGCGTTCCTTCCAAAATTCCCAAGTAAGAAATCCAGGTAAGAGGTTCCACGCTCTATTGACGATAGGGTTCTGCGTTATTGTTATTGTCCATTATTCTATGGTGTCCCTTATGGAGTTCCTGTTACGACCAAAGCACCTAAAGAGAAATGCATATAGGGTCCAAATATTTTCTATATAGGTGCACATATTTAAGATGTGCTTAGTTGTTTCCTCATGCACGTGACAAAGAGGGCATCGAGAGGGGCCAAAGAGTCCCCGTTTGCAGAGATTATCCCAAGTGAAAGCTTTGTTTAGGGATATCAACTAAAGGAAGGTCGAAACTTTCGACCAGAGGCTTTGTTTCCAAATATTGATCCAAATTTGGCCTTGAGGAATGTTGTTGTGTTGGGAAATTATCTCGTAAGCTTCTTTCGTTATGAAGGTTCCAAAAGAGTTGTTGCCCCATCTAAGATGGTCTTGTTTTTTAGAGCTACACATTTTTCTTTTGTTGAGTTTCTCTTGGAAAGCCTGTATGCTATTGTTGTCTATTTCTTCAGTCCATTCGTGGTAGGGGATCCATTTCCACCAGTGACTGGGGTTTGTTTCTTCCATCCAGTATTGAGAAACTCTGGTCTTAGTCTGGGTTGTCATTCCAACTTGTAGTTTGAGATGAGATGGTTGGTCTGCTAGTCTGGGGATTTGTTTCCAGGTGTTCTCCCAGAATAGAGCATCCTTTCCATTGTTGATTTCCCAAAAGTGATTTTCTTGAAATAAGTGACGATTATGCCAAGCTAGGTTCCAGAGGTGTGAACCCAGAGGGATATTTTTTATATTGATGATCTGCTTGGTTCGCTGATTTTGGGTGTATTTAATTTTCCAAAGGCTGGCCCATTGAGAATGGGGATTAGTTAGCCAACACCACCATATCTTAGCCCCCAGGGTTTGGTCGAGGGTTTCTAGATCCCTCAAGCCTAGACCACCTTTCAATTTTGGAATACAAACTGTTTCCCACGCCGCTAATGCCCATTTCTTCTTGTTTTTCGAGCTTCCCCATAGGAAGTTTCTTTGAAGATTTCTTATCGCTATGTCAATATATTTTGGGGTTGCTATGACTAAGATATGGTACATTGGCATTGCTTGAAGGACCTATTTGAGAGGATGAGTTTGCTAGCTATATTGAGAGAGTGGAATGAACAATTGCCCAATTTTTTTTTCCATCTTGTCCAGGAGGTCCTCCAGAGCTTTTTTCTTTAAGGAGTTCTCTGTTAGGGGAACTCCTAAGTATTTGGACATAAGCTTGCTTGGTTGGAACCCTAGGAGACTTGTTAGGTGATTATGGATCGACTGAGGGGTGTTGAAGAAGAAGATGTTGGATTTCTCTTTGTTGACACACATTCCTAAGGCTTTAACGAAGTCTTGGAGGACTTGATTGATTGTGAGGGCTTCCCTCAGAGTTGGAGAAGCCAATAACATTGTGTCATCCAAAAATTGTTGATGCCATGATAGGGATTCTTCACCATGGAGAGAAATCCCTTTCCGGTTTCCTAGCACCACTTCTTACTTGATAGCTCTTCCCAAGCCTTCTTCCATCAAGAAAAAGAGGAAGGGGGAGAGGGGGTCTCCTTGATGGATGCCTCTGGTTAGGGAGAAGGTAGGGGAGGGGGAACCATTAACCAAGATAGAAAAGAAGGTCATGGAGAGCAAGGAGTGAACCCATTATATCCAAATTTCACTGAAGCCATAAGTGGTCAGGATGTAGTTCCAGTTGAAGCTGTCAAAGGCTTTTGAGAGGTCTAATTTGATGAGCATTCTGGTTTTCTTGGAGGAATGAAGGGAGTGGATAAGGTCATGCATTAGGATGATACTGTCTAGGATTTGTCTTCCTTCCACAAAAACTGTCTTCTCTGGGGAGATGAGGGAGGGGTTTTAGCCTGTTTGCAATGATTTTGGAAATTAGTTAGTAGATAACATTGCAAAGAGATATAGGGAGAAGCTTGTTGGGGGTTTCTACTTTATCTTATTTGGGGATGAGAGTGAGGAAGGTAGCGTTGAAAGATGGGAGGAATTTTTTGAAATTTCTGGAATCTTCCACTGCTTCCCAGACTTTGTTCTTTATTAACGACTAGTAGGCTTCATAGAAGTCCACTGTGAATCCATCTGGTCCAAGATATTTCCCTTTCGACATCTTCCATATCACTTGATCTACCTCTTCCATGGTGACTGGCCTCATCAAGGCTTCATTATGGTTTTCATTTATCATTTTTGAAATATGCTGAGTAATATTTTTGATTTCATCCCTTCGATTCAACTATGGTTCTTGCATTAGAGTTATGTAGTATTGAAGAAGCTCTAATTGGATGTCCTTATGGTTGCTTAATTTTTTACCTTTTTGGTCTTTTAGAGAGATAATTTTGTTATGATGTTTTCTTTGGATCATCGAGTTGTGGAAAAATGTTGAGTTTATCTCACCTTCCAGGAGCCATAGGACTCTTGATTTCTGTCTCTAGAGTATTTCCTCGTGTTTATCTTTGGCTTCTATTTGGCCCATGAGAGATACGTCTTCCTCTACTAGCTCTTGGGAGCACCCTGAAGCGATCATTTGAAGTTGGTTTTGTTTCATTCTCTCTTGAAGTTGTTTTTTGGCTTGAAATATGTTGCCAAATTATGATTTATTCCATAACTTGATTTACTATTTCAGGTTCCTTAATTGTTGCTGGAGTTTGTACATCGGGGATTCCGAGTTGACTGCCACTTCCTTCCACTAGGAGGGAAAGTTGGAGTGGAAGGAGGGGTCTTTCAGCCAGAAGGATTCAAAGTGGAAGGGTCAGTTCTTGGGGCTTGTTGGGATGTTGATGAGAAGGTTGATGGGTCAGTGGTCCAATCCATGATAGGGTTCTATGGAAAAGTTTCTTTGAAGAAGAGATTCTGAGATGAGGAAGTGATATAGACATGAGACTATGTGGTGCTAGCCAACTCGATGGTTGCTCCAGGTAAACGTTCCATTAGTGGTTTCCCAGTCAACCAAGCCCAGGTCACTTATGATTTCTTTAAATCTAATAGAGTCTTGATCCGGTCAGTTTAATCCTCCGCTTTTCTTTGGGAGAGAGGCTATTATGTTAAAGTCTCCCTCGATGATCTAAGACTGGCTTTCTAAGAGAGGATAAATAAAGGAAAGAGACTACAAAAAGCTTAATTTGTCATGCATAGTTTGAGGGCCATAGACATTGGTGATGTAGCCTGATTGTTCATATCCTATTGGTTGGAATTTGGCTGATATTGTGTGACGGGTGGTGAAAAAAGAGAAAAGGGATATTTCACTGGGGTTCCAGAGGATGGCCAAACCACATGAAGCTCCTTCGACATCTACTGCTATGACATTGCAACTTCTCCAGAATCTCATGGCCATTTTTTCCATAGTAGTGGAAGTGCACTTGGTTTCTTATAACAACATTATAGAAGGTTTTTCATCATATATCAAGGTCTTTAAGCATGTTTTCTTACTCAGGCTGTTGAGGCCTCCTACATTCCATGAGATGTATTTCATTGGGGAGGTTGGGGGTGTGAGGAGAATTTTTTCGCCATACTCTTAATCCTGCTAGAATTTAGAAGGAGTTCTCCCAGTTCTTATAAGAGTTGCTTGTTGGATGACCTTCCTCTGATTTTGTCATCTTTGGGAGCCTTAATAATTTCTTTGCTTGAAGTGTTTTTGATTCCTAAAGATGTAGGTACAATTTTCTTACCTTTTTAAGTTACTGCTCCTTTCTTTGTATTCTTTGATTTGATCCAAGCACTTTTCCATAGTCTTATTTGTTGATATGGTATCGAGTGTTCCTCTTTTCGTTCACAAGCTGTTGCTATGCCTTGCAGATCTATATCTTCCAGATCCATGTCCTACAGATCACCCTGCTTCGTCTTTAGGGGTTAAGAGGGGACCATTGGATCATCATGGTTGGGTAGCTGGGGGTCAGAATTGAGGGAAGAGGGAGCACTAGTGGCGATAAGTTCCTTTTCTTGTCCAGGATGGGCAATTGGTTGGGTTTCGACTAAGGGGATTCGGTGAGGAACTTCTTGCTCTGAGAGGTTATCTAAAGAGTCGAAATTGTTACTGGTGGAGGGGCCTTTGGGGTTGGATTGGGTGGGTAATTTCTTCTGGGCTTTGCGCTTGGCTTGGAATTTTTCAAAACCTGCCTCGTCCTTTTCCGACTGGGGATTGGGGGGATCTGTTTGCTTGTTCAGGGGACAATCCCCAAAAAGGTGCCCATGGGCATGGAATTTTCGGCATCGAAAGGGGATGTGTTCATAATCCAGGGTCTGGATCCAGTTGACGTCCCTATATCTGAGGCAAATTGAAGTTGACAGAGATTTGGAGACATTAAGGTAGACACAAATCCGGGTGTAGGAGGTATATAGACCTTAAAGGGTGGCCTTTGAGATCCTGACAAAGGATCCAAGAGTGTTCCCTATACTCTCTAGAATTTCTGTGTGCCAGTATTTCTGCTGGAGCGAGTACAGTCTGATCCATACCGGGGCTGCAGTGAAATCTTCCTTTTTGGGGTTGAATTTCTCTTTCTAGATATGCATATATAGCCCATCATAGTTGAAGAAGTACGATCCTCCTTGGAAGACTCTTTCTTGATCTTCCACTAGGTTGAAGATGGTCGTAAAGAATCCTTTGGATCCCAGTTTGAGGGAGACATCCCCTTTGGGATTCCATTTGGATTTGATCCACCATATGAGGGATTTCTCAGATGGCCATAGGCCCATAAATTTGCATATGAGGGAATGGTCTTGCATGCATTAGATGTCCTCCCCTAGGAGGGGCGACATGATTTCGTACTGTGGAATTTCCTCTGCTAGCGGAATGCAAGTCGATAGGCTTTTCTTGTCAATTTTCAAGTTCTGAAGGTTCTGGGATGGGAGCAATTCCGAGCTTGTCTGGTTTTCCTTAGTTCCTTTTGTTTGTTCTATTTCCATTGAGTTGGGCCTAATTGAGGTGTCTGAGATGAGGGCAGGGGTATGGGGTTGTCGACTGCTACCAGCCAATATGTTTCAAAAAGAGGGGGCGACTTCTCCTTTAGTAGGGGTTGCCATTGCTGGTTCGGGAGGTCAAAATAGGGTTGAAGTTGCAAACCTAGAAAAGCTTAGGCAAACAATGTTCAAAAAATTCATGGATTCCTATATGTTAATAGCACCACATGCATGAATTATGGTGAGTTGGCATGGTCTCCACTTGGACCCGTGGGGAATAATTGATTATTACATACTCAAGGACTTAACTCTCACATAATGACTCCATTTAATGAAAACATATCATTGTTAGAAATCTATAGACATGTAGAGTGTAATGAGTACACACAAAACCTAAGTCCTTATGTTTGAGATTCAAAAATTCCACTTATTTAACCAAGAACTAGAGTTTTTACAGTTTTGACTCATTAGTACAATGTTTAGGATCTTATTCAAAGTAATCTTTCGAAATCCGATATTCAATATTCCTAATTATAAAATATCAATAATAAAGTCATATGGCATTTATGTAAATCAATTTTCAAAATAAATAATTATAAAAATAATATAAGAAATTATTTTATTTTTATTTACATATATTTTTAGATTTTGGAACCTTTGTTGGTGTTCCAATAAACAAGTGTATCCTTTATTTTTAAAGGAACAAATTATTTACATTAGTGTAAGTAACCATAGTTCTATATTTTCTTATTGAAATAGAAATCTACCTACATAATGATATTATCATTTCTCATAATGAAACAAGAATTCATTATTTAAGCAAGATATCTTGCTATCTCTTCTTAAAAAAACACGTGTCTTTGTCTTCGCGTGGTTTCTTTAAGTGTTGCTTATTGTCCAAATACAAAGCTTCATGAACTTAGATAGATGATGTTTTTTTTCCTTTGTTACTAGTTTCTTCAATTTTCTTATAATTTTTATTTTTTAATTTTTCAAAGGTGATAACCTTTTCATTTATAAAATATTTTCTCATATTGAACAAAGTAATTGAATTAGTTTAGGATTTATGCATTATCTCTAAAAATCAAGTGGAGGTCCTCATTGTTATGAAAAGTGTCGTGATACTTACAAAATAGGGAATTCTACAAGTATGATCATAGGGGATTCATCCATTATCATAGGAATTCTAAGAATATGCAACTTTCTATCCACATATACATGGGAAGACATAAGTAGTGAATAGGACATTAGTTCAGTGTTTGAGGGGTTATAATAAAAACCATTTAAGGATTTGGGATGAAAATGAGATTTTTATTCAACACTCTTATAACAGAACAATCCATACTTCTAATAGTAAGTCCTCTTTTGAAATTTGCTTTGGGTATTTTCCACCTTCGGCCTTAGATATTGTATATGGATATCAAAGAGGAGTGAGAAAAACACCACTGGAGAAACACTAAAGGATGAAAAATTTGTTGATAAGATCACAAATTTCCATTTCAAGTATAGGAGACATCAAAGAAGGCACATGAAAAGTACAAGGAATGACATGATCAACACAAAATTGAGAAGAAATTAAAGTTGGGAGACATAGTCTGGTTGCATCTAAAAAAATAAAGGATATAGGGTCTTGTTAAGAAGATCAAGGCTTTGTGGTATGGTCCTTTTGAAGTATTGGAGAAGGTGGCTAATAATGCCCACCGACTTAGTTTACCCCCATATATGCACATTTACTCAGTAGTGAATGTGGAAAATTTGAGACTTTATGAGACTTCCATGATGGACTAGGAAATTGATGAGTAAGTCCTACCTACCATAGAGGTCTTAACAGTAAAATATCAGGTAGAGTTAACAAAAGATACTGTTTTGTAGAAGAAATCTAGAACAACCAAAGGGGTGTAGAATGAACTTTGGAAACTTGGGTTGAAAGGACAATTTTCGAGCAAGGCCAAGTGGTACTCCAAGGAGAAGGTAAAATAAAAGTTTTCTCCCCTCTTTCAATAAAATATTTTGGAGACCAAAAGCCTCCATAAATGGGGAGGTGTAATCCATATAACTTGTCATCTAATTTCATACTTTATGGGTTGAAAATTTGGAGTTGTTGGCTTGTAGGGGCCATTTTAGGGGCAAGTCCCACTTTGTTGGTTTGTGGTCTAGAAATTTCTAGATCATGTTTGATGCCTTAAACAACCATTTTTGGGGTCAAAACTTTACAAATAAAATTCCCATCCTCTCGATGCTATTCTACACACTGAGAGATTTCCAACGATGTGAAAATAACCTTAATTAGAGTTCTTATCCGGAAGTTGTGCCTCCCGCAAGTTAACCTACCCTGTTGACCACCATGATATCAAGTGGATGCCATGATAGCTCACATTACTCACACATGTGGAACTATTCACACGTGTAAATTCAAGAAGATTCTACAGGGTCAAAAACCCTAACATTAAGTGGGAGTTGAGGCATGCAAAATCCCTAACCCTAGAGGGATATTAGGCTATGTTAAATACTAGGCCACTATGAAAGGAGGGGTTTTATTCTTATTGTATTGAATATTGTTCCATAGTTAAGAAAAGCATTTGGGATATTGAAGCATAACATAGGAAATAGATCCCGTAACATCCATACTAGCCAAAATATCCATGGAAACTCCATAGTGAGTGCCCCTTTCTTTGTATTTACATTTCATAATTGAGAAGAAAAGAGTAGAGCATAAAACTCACCTTCTAGCTGGGTTTTTCCTCTATTGGATTTACCTATGGTACATCTTGTGTTCATTTTGTGGATGGTGTGTTATTTGCTTTACTTCCTTCATTTCAGTTTTATTTTATTCCAATATTTTGTGTATTAATCTAGTAATATTAAATTTGAATCTAAAACAAAATGTTGCAAAATAAGACATTTCACAATTTTGTAAGATTTATTGTAATATTTCAAAATATTATTCTATTTGTAATGTCCTTCAGCTTAACCGAGGAACATTACTTGCGGAAAATACACATAAATTCAAATTGTTTTTGCTAAACAAATTTCTATAGCTTACCAGATACGAATTATACATAGATTTAACCATTATCTGATACCATATAATTAAATGCATCTACATCATTCTAAATGAACATGAATGTTGTGTCCTCATTTAGACAAACCGTGCACGCAATAGCCTTTGTACTATACTCGACAACTATTCACAATGCATGTGACAACTATTCCCACCGCGCGGAATTATCCAAGCACCGTGATGGAATCCGTTACCATTACTACTAAATTGGTTAACAAATACATTTAAACCTCGAATTGAAAACAACATAACAATCAAGTTCAAGCAATTTTCCATACTAGTTAAAAACGTAATTGCAACTAATAATTTCACCATAGCATCATATAATTCATTCTTATGCACATAGTAAAACGCACAATAGTTAAACTCATAAATTAACACAAGAAAACATATAAACACTTATCTTTTAAAAATAGTTGTGCACTACTTATGACAGATGTTCCAATAAACATATAAACTTTCAATAATTAATATTTCAACAATTAATCTTTAAACAATATCCCCCTTTGGCATTGATGTCTTAGACACTACCCTTCTCATGCTCGTGCTGGCTTCCCCTGTCTTCATGCCTCTTTTCTTCCTTTCCATGCCTCTATTTTTCTCTCCCCCTTTGACATCGATGACAAAGGATAACTTCTCCTTGGGGCTTCTTCCCCTGTCTGTAAGCCTCCAATCTTTACTGATGTTTCTCTTCATGGTGCTTCCTCGTGTACATCTCTGATAAAAAGCATTCAAAAAGCATTCAAGTCTTTCATTATTATTGTTTCTCTCCCCCTATCATACTATGCCAACTGCCATGTAGATCACTGTGAGGCTAAAAATACTCCAAGTTTTTGTTGAAGATACTCAAAAACCTTCCTCGGAAGAGGTTTAGTGAAGATATCTACAAGTCTTTCTTTTTTTCCCAACACACTCTACCTTGATGTTCTTCTCTGTAACTTGTTCCCATAGAAAATGAAACTTGATCGGAATGTGTTTCGTCTTTGAATGAATCAATGGATTCTTAGAGATACTTATAACACTGGTATTATCACAAAATATTAGAATAAACTCATCATATTCCAGCTGTATGCCCTGCAAAGTTTTCTTCATCCAGAGAACCTGTGTACAACACGTTGCTGCTGCAATATACTCTGCTTCTACTGTGGACAATGACACTGAAGACAATTTCTTTCTCAATGAGGATATCAGAAAATCACCCAAGTAGAATACTGCTCCACTTGAACTTATTCTATCATCAACACTTCCTACCTAATCTGCATCTCTGTAATGCAACTAGATATAGATCATTCCCTTTTGGATACCATAATCCATAATCTTCTGTTCCTTTGAGATATATAAATATTCTCTTTACTACCATAAAATGTGATTCCTTTGGTGCTACTTGTTGGCCCTTGGTTATGGAAGGAAGTGAAGATCGCGGAAGAAAAGGTCAAACGCGAACTGTGCAGGAGACACAGTGACTGTCACTGGGTCGAAGTAAGCAAAAGAGAAGAAAAGTTGGAGCGAAGTATGGAAAAGCAAGCCGTTGGATGAGGAGATCGAGGATGACAGATCAACAAGGAAGATGGATCGAGGACAACTTAGCAAGCAGAGAAAGCCACCATTGGATGCCTTGAAGCACCGCGCGAGAAGGGAGGAAAGACAGGCTGGCGAAGCCCTGAAAAGGCGAGTCAAGTTGACCTAGGGTTTTAGACACCTAGGGTTTTGGGTAATTAGGGTTTTGACACCTAGGTTTCAACCTAAGGCTGTCAGTGAGGGACTATAATGTATAAATAGAGGTTGAGAGGACCTAGTTCGGAGAGGTACTAGTGTTGGGTATTGATATTGATTGTTGTTGGTTAAGAGATTATTGTACTATGAGAGAGAGGAGTGCTAAGAGTGAGAGCCTTCTGGTATTGTAAGATCTTCAGCTGGGTGTGAAGATCAAGTCCTGTAGCTGGGTGCACGGGAAGGTGGGGGACAGAGAGAAGAAGAGAGAAGATCTGCTGACTAAGAGCACAGATCAGAACTATAAGCTTTATCTTAATATATCATAAGCACAGTTCTGTGGACGTAGCCCTAGAGAGAGGGTGAACCACATATATTTTGTGTCATATGTGTGATTGATGCCTGGATCTCTATCATTGTTATACTGTTATTTTCATTGTTGTGTTAGATCAGATATATAGTTGCGCATAGTAGATCTAGTTGATAAGAGATATATGAATGCTACATTATTGTTGTATTAGTTCCACTTGATATTCTCCTGGTTGTATACATCTCTGTCCTGCAACCCCCCTCTTAGATGCTTCGGGTGAGACTACATCTGCTTCACAGGTGTTGTCGAAAGGGCTAGTAGATAGGGCTTGTTGGTGCGCTCTTGGAGTGAACCCTAGGTCTGCCCCTGTGCCAACAAATGGTTTCGTTGCTAGGACATGAATCTTTTTAAGAGAATGTCAAGGTGGATCCCATCGAAGACAGAGATTCAAAAGTGGATAGAGGATCAAGAGAGTGACTTCGCTGAAGCCCAGAACAAGAACCCTAAACTGAGTACTGAAGACTGGCTACAAAGATACATCTTCATCGACATTCACGAGATCTTCTTTGAAGGAATCCACCAGGAGTTGTTTGAGTGGTTGGCTAGGTTAGCTGATACC
Source organism: Picea mariana (assembly GCA_032191745.1). Lineage (NCBI taxonomy): Eukaryota > Viridiplantae > Streptophyta > Pinopsida > Pinales > Pinaceae > Picea > Picea mariana. The sequence goes on along the minus strand of JASDQU010818450.1, from coordinate 16,110 downwards.
CAGTTCGAGATCAGATCTAGACCTCCTTAGGATCTTAGAAATGTGTTTTCCCTTTCTCTTTTTGCTTGTATCTGTGTGAATAATACTGTAAGCTTGAAGAGGGCTCTGCACCTTAGATTGAGGAGTAGGGGCTACATTTAGTTGTAGATTTGCAGAGGCAATGAATTGCTCCCAAGCTATGTTTCCTTTCTTCAACTCCTCCATCACAAGCATCCTAATCAACCTTGAGTGGAATACACTTGTGTCCATATATTTGGACTTGGCTTGGATCCTATCAACCATTTTCCCCATACTCCTAAAAAAATAGAAAGGGATGTTCATTAGATCTTTGCCTGTGAAGTGCAACAAAAGTCTAATGTGATATTGGTAAATCATATTGAATTTTACCTAACAGGTAAAATATCTCTGGATCACCTTCAACATATTGTCAAATCCATCAACCAAGTGGCTCCTAGGCACCCACTTAGATAGGTTATCTCCCTAATATTATGGTTTGAGGAACTCTTTAGAAAAGGCTTCATTAAGAGTCATGGATATAAACCACCTTTCACCATTGTTGAGTATCTCAGTGGTTGTTGTAATGGTGGCCTCATATACGTCCATTTCAAAGGTTCCCACCTTGGTTTTAGTGAGATTGAAATTTAAGGCAAACTCTCTGGCTACCTCAGGGTGTCCCCTCTACATATTCTGACAAAAATTTAAACATCCAACCCTATGGAATACCTCTCTCATCAGATGTTCAACATCAAACAACTGCATATCACAAGGCTCTGTCTTAACTACACTCCCCCCCTTGTGAGACTTCTTTTGATGAGGTGTATCCATTTTCTATTATGGGAGGAAAAATAATACAATAATCTAAGAGATATGACAGACCAAACAAGGAAAAAGGTCTTAGGGTTTGGAATGATGATCTTTTAGAGTTCACTTCTTCTAAGGCTTCAAAGTTTTCCTTTTATTTTACTTCTGATCTAATGAAAAGGCAATCTGATGGCTTAAGAAAAGGAATAAAGTCTCTTCAAGGAAAAGGATATGAAAGGAAGCAACAACTGTCAAGGTTTTTTAAATCTAACATTCCACCACCATTTGCAAGGTCATAACCATTTAAATCAATAAGGCTCTTTAAATTTTCAGCATAGACAGATTTTAGACTTGGAAAAATCAATGAAAATCTAAAGGATTTCAGTTGAAATAGGCCATGCAAAGAGAGGATAACGATGTTGAGTTTTATGCACAGGTTCGAAGCACTGGAACATGGGATCTGTATTACAATTCGTAGTAGATTCTGTAGCATAAAAAACAAGGGCCAAGCAATAGATAGGCATGACAACTCTGATAGAAGTATTTTTTCAATTGCAGTGGGATAGGCTAAAAATACTGCAGATAGGATGAGAATTTGGTGATATCAAAAGTAAAGGGGCTGATTGGTAAAGGGATACATAATTCGTAGTGCTAGGTGCTACGAAAATTAAGCACAACCTTAAATTTATCTTCAACAGAGCTTAAATGACTCAAGGATTACCTGTACGTCATAGCTCGACTGTAGATGTGCTTTAGATAGCATAAAATCAACTGGAACCACTCTAACCTTCAATTCCCCTTTGTCATCCAGTCTGTAGCAGAATCTGCAGTGTCTGTCTGGACTTAGGTGTTTTTGCAGCACCGAACTAGGAGCAAATTCAAATCTTAAGAAAACAATTAGACAATATTAATGATCAAATCTCGAGTTACTTCCTTTAAAACATGGATGCTAAAATCAATGAGACCGGCTGACACAAGCCTCATAATCGAAATAATGATAAAAAGGGAAGATGTACTCAAGATGTGCTACGAAAACTCCTGATGAGATGGCAATGTACTAAGATGACTTGATTTGACCTTCTAACGGGTAGAGGGACAAAGTGGAGGGGTTTAAGAGTATAGTGGAGGTAGTGACATGTCATACTAGTGGTGGCATAAGAGTGATGGTGATGGCTATCGAATCTTGTGATGAGATGAGGATATAAACCAAAGGGTATAAACCAAAGGTATGGGTCAAAGGTATAGGCCAACATTTATTTGTGCTAAGACCTAAGAAAAACCATAAGGAAAAAATCAATAGCAAAGCTTAAACAAGACTAAGGCTAAAAAATAAAAACCTAAGGATGAATTTAACCCACAAAAACTCATGTGACCCTTAACAACTTCATGTGATAACATTGGCTCCACAGGGGATGACATGCTCCCTGTGAGCTTCCAAGAACAAGCAACTTTAGTGTCTTATCCTAGGGCTATGGGGTCATTTATTTAAACAGAAAGAAAAACAAAAATTGATATTTACAATGTACGTGACAACCACTCGTGGCTCAAGAAAAATATTTCTTTAGAAATTTCCCATTAACAAGTCCACCAAAAACTTTAGAATCCTCCAAGTTCTGCAATTTATAAGTATTATTTTGAAACACCTCAGAAATATTGAAAGGACCAATCCACAAGGCTTCGAATTTACTATGTTTGCCTTTGTATTGCTTGGGTGCATCCCACTTGAGCACTAGATCTTTGAGATGGAAATATTCTTTGCTTACCTTCTTGTCAAAGGATTGCTTGATCTTCTGTTGATGGTCATGTGCTTTATCAAGGAGCTTCTCCTTAGTCTGTTGTACTTCTACTAGTTGTTGTATCCTCCTGACCATATCATTAGGTTCTCCTTGTTGACTTGAAGAAACTTTGCCATAAGCAACACAAGATGAGTAGGAAAAACAACTTCAATCCCATATACAAGCTGAAAGGGGGAAATACCAAGTGACCTCTTTTTAGTAATTCTATCAGCCCATAAGGAAAATTTTAGTTTTGAGTCCCATGCTTTTTTATTGTCTTCGAGTAACTTCTTGATGATCTTTACAAGGCTCTTGTTAGAAGACTTTTATAAACCATTGCCTTTGGGGTAATAAGGAGTAGAATGGACTAATGAAATTCCATACTTCTCACAAAACTTGATCAATGGATCAACTTTGAAAGAGGCATCATTGTAAGTAACATCTTTCTTGGACAACCAAATATTGACATGTTATCCTCAAGAAAACTAATGATTACCATGTGGGAGGCACTCCTTGTAGGAATGGATTCTATCCACTTGGTGAAATAGTCAGTTGCAGTCAATATCCACTAGTGTTCTCCACTTGTTATTGGATGAATTTCCCCAATGAAGTCAAGTCCCCACTGTTGAAAGGGGACATAAACCACTACAAGATTCAAAGGCAAAGATTTGAGCTTCTGCTTTCTTGAAAAATTCTAACATTTGGCACAAGCTCTAATCTTTTCACAAACATCAGTAAAAAGGATAGGCCAAAAATTCCCAGCTCTTAGGATTTTATAAGAAGTGGTTCTCCAAAAGTGATGACCCCCACACAAGTTGTCATGAAAATTAGTCATGGCCTTTTGCGCCTACTGTGGATCTAAACATCTCAAAATAACCCCTAGAGGATGTTTCCGATACAACATGTGATCAATGAGATAATATCTGATTGCCTTCAGCTTTAAAGATTTTACCTTGTTCTTCTCCAAACCATCAGGAAGCTGCAACTTTTGCAGAAAATAAATGACATCTTTGTACTAAGTGCATCCTGCCAAGTTGGGACTGATATGAAATATTTTGACAAAAATATCAGCTTGCTGGTTTTCTGTGTTTAGATTCATGAAATTAACCCCCAATGCTTTGCAATTTGATTCAGCCAGAAATCTAGCTAAATCTTGGCCTTTCACCAACTTAGTAGGCTTCATTTCAAAGTCAAATTCCAAAATTTTGGCAATCCATTTTCTCCTCTTCCCATCTATGTCAGACTGGATAAGTATTTCTTTCATAGAGGCCGATGGAACATAGGCAATAATCTTGGAATGCATATTGTATACTCTGAAATCTTTGAGGGATTTAACGAAAGCATACGACTTCTTTTCCATAATATCATACCTCATCTCTGCATCCCTCGATGCCCTAATGAAAAAGTAAATAGGCTTCTCTAACCCCTCTGTATTTTTCTTAAGAAGGATCAACAACCAATGTGTCATATGAGCCAAAAGAGAATATCACAAATTCCTTGGAATAATCGGGGCTGATGAGAACAAGTGCTTCAGTCAAGGCTTGTTTGATCTGTTCAAAAGAATCATGGGCTTCAACAATCCATTACACCTCATTCCCCTTCCTAAGCATGGATGTGATGTACTTAACCAATTCAACAAAATTAGAGATGAATCTTCTCAGAAAATTGATTTTACACAAGAAAGACTGAACTTCCTTCTTGGATCTAGGAAGAGATACAGTATGGATGGCCTCTACTATACTTGGATCAATTCTTACTCCTTCTGCTGATATAATGTGTCCCAACAACTTGCCTATTTTCATAGCAAACAAAGACTTCTTAGGATTGAGAGAGAGACCAAACTTTATACACTTTAGGAAGACCTTTTTCAAATGATGATAATGTTCCTTATCAGATTTTGAGAACATTGTAATGTCATCCAGATAGATGACCACCGATTTTTCCTTCTCCCCAATAAAGGAAATATCCATTACTCGCTGAAAGGTTTCTCCTGCATTCATTAGCCCAAAGGGCATTTTAGCATATATGAATGTGCCCCAAGGAGTAGTGAAGGCTATCTTCTGTCTATCTTCAGGTAGGACAATGATATGATTGTATCATGAGAAGCCATCAATCATAGACATCCTTGATGAGCCAATCACCCTATGCAAAATATGCTCCATATTTGGCAAGGGGTGATTATCTTTCTTGGAACTTCTGTTCAAATTCCTGAAATCAACACAAAGTCTAATTTTACCATTCTTCTTCCTCACAGAAACCAATTTTTCCACCCACTCAGAGTATGTTAAAGGTATTATGATCTTGGCATCAAGCAACTTCTTAACTTCCTTTTCCATAATAGGCATCAACATGGTATTTATTTGTCTGAGTTTCTACCTAAATGGCTTGGTCTCCTCTTTCAAATGGATCTTATGTTCAATGATGCTTGTGTCACATGTTTGTAGATATTCATATTTCTAGGCAAATACATCAACAAAATCCTTCAAAAGTTTAACATACTCAACCCTTTTCACTTTAGATAAACTGCTAGACAATTTCACATATTTTGGATTTTCGTTTGTACCTAAATTGCATTCAGTCACATCAACATTTTCAGTTGAACCTTTAACATTCACAACAACATCATTTCTATCAAACAATATCTCCAAAGGAACTAGTCCTTTTGGAATATGGTTACTTGGCAATTGAACAATATGGTGGTCTGGAATTTTATTGAGGAAAATATCAGCATGAGGGCTTTTGGTATCATCATGATATTGATCAATATGAAGAGCAAAAAATTCTTCCACAATTTCCAAAAATATTTTGATGTCAAGATTATCCTCAAAGACCTTCCATTGCTTGACATTGTCAGGTATAGAGGGTCTATACTTAACTTCCACATCATATTTAAGCTTGGGGGGCAAAGAAATTTTAAAATTAGTTGCAGAAAGAACCAAAGAATCTACCATAGCATTTTTTCTCTTGGAACAAAAGAGATATTAAAAGCAGCGAATAAATTATCAACAAGATCCCAAACTTCATTTCTATAAGTCCTTAACCTGGGGTGTTTATCTTGATACATATTTTTAACTTGATGTACAATTAATTAATCATCTCC